>CM034358.1:30570471-30622576 GCA_019925275.1 Mytilus edulis | reverse complement strand
TCGAAGTTAAGATAAGCCAATTACAATTTATACAACGATTATGTTTTCCAAGAAAAAAATATCAATCAGTACACATGCAAGTGGTTTAGTGTTAAGCGTCATAAACAGTTTAAGTCATGTTTTCAAACGAAAACTAACATAAGTAAAATATAATCTTTCCATGTCAACTGTTTGATTGGTTGTCAGTCATATTTGTAATTCAGTTAGCAGTAGTTTACCAATATTATAATCACGTAAATAGGATACAGAGAGACGAATCAAGGTAAGCAAACAATCACAGAGAATATCAGGAAATGTAAAAGGAGCCATACCGGGTGCGTCGTCAAGGTAAGTTTCTCTCGCTATACACGAGTCACATAACATGTAAATCCATGTCCAAATTTCAAAATCTCGTAGTAGAGTTTCGATAAAAGAAATAAAATTAAAGGTCAGTCAACGAAACTGGTATATAAAGATTTGAGACCACAGAGAGTTGAGACACCTATATATATTGTATCGATCAATATTCCGTGATGTTGACCGCTGATAACTGTTTATGTCAAGGTTTTGGTTTGATCATCATCATTGTCTTTTTGAGTCCAGACATATCTCTCCACGGCTTCCAATAAACTGCCGAGTAAGAATTCTCTTTTGAGTACTGGTATACACCATTAATATTGACCGCAGCACATGCGCGATACCACCAGGCGCCTTTTCTATGGACAGCACAATTTGTTGTACCTTTATCGTTGTCCCTGTCACGAGTACTAAACATCATACCACTTAATCCACTATAATACAACATACCATTACCTGTAAATCATGTACGACATGATACAACATTATTATGTGTACGTTTTACCTAAGTCAGTGAACCGTACAAATTCTAGCAAGATCAATAGGAATCTAGTTGAAAGAAACACGTTCAGTTTCCAGTAATATAGTGATTGAAAACAGGGCCATGGTGAGAGCCCTCTGATCTCTCACTCTGCCTAATATCAAACAAACAGTTTGTTAATATGCAGATACAAACATGGCTCAAAGGAATTTGGGTACACTCCCTGTCTTCCATGTTTACGGAGGGCCCAAAGTGCCAGTTGGATATTCAAAATATATAGTGAAAATCTACCTAAGACCGCTTACATGAATGTGAGACGGTAAGACCACCTGTTCAAACATAAATCCTTTTGATACAACCTTTATATATCCAGAGCCTATGATTCTGTCGAATTTATGGACATTTTATGGACATTGAGAGACTGGGGGTCTCATCGTAATTTAAGCCGTCTCCGGTAGGTTTTCACTATTAATTTTGAATAACCAACTGGTAATTTGGGCCCTCCTTAAACATAGGAGACATGAAGTGTTCCCAAAGTCCTTAAAATCAAGTTTGTATCTACATATTACCTAACTGTACGCAAAATATGAGGTAGATTGAGACATCAGGGGTTCTCTCCATTGCCCCGTGCCCTGTGTCCTGTAATTTTGACAATTTTTATTTGAAAAATGACAATCTAAGCCCTTCGTAGATATCGAAGATGACATTTTTTTCTGGGAAATCCTTTTGATACAACCTTTATACATATATATATATATATAGAGAGCCTACGGTTTTATCTAATTTTATGGACAATGAAAGACCAGGGGGTCTCATAGTCATTTAAGCGGTCTCCGATAGGTTTTCACTGTACATTTTTGGGGGTAGAGGGGCTTTCCATACATATTTCTATTTCTATCTTTAAATGTTTTTACAGTGATTTTTTATATATGTTATATATAAAATTAATTCTTTGATGTCGTTTTATTGATAAATATTGGTATAGAATAAAGACAAATATGCAACTGACATACGGGTTTATATTCGAGGACAAAGAGAATTTTTTAACAGCTTGAAAGGGTCATAAAACGATTTCCGTTGTGTCTTTTACTCCTCTAAACTATAAAAATCATGCTTTTAATGTTATCAATTTTTTTTTTTATAATTTTCATTTAAATTTAAATATTGACGTGACTGCTAGCAGCCGATTGGATACTGATATATGATCTTAATGAAATTGAAAATTTAAACTATGACCCAAGGATTTAAGAAATCGCAAATATCATAAAAGAATCTTGGTAACTATTTGTTACATAATGATTACCTGCTGTTCCATTGTAACCGGTCACATTGAGTTTATAGTTAGCACTCTCGTCACCAACATACATTCTACTATATACAGCATACGCTGTAACCCCTGCAAAATCTTCAAGGTCAAATCGGACTTGGTATGATCTTTGTCGAAGTATGAAATGTAGATTATCATTCCCTGTAAGATTGGTAATTAATATGTGTTGAATATTAACAGGATATATATTTGTTAAAGTTTAACAACCTTCAGATTGCATTCACAGAAGGGATCTCGTATTATTGATAAATATTGGTATAAAATAAAGACAAATATGCAACAGACATACGGGTTTATATTCGAGGACAAAGAGGATTTTCAACAGCTTAAATCAGTTTTATCGTATTGATTTACATTTTTTTTCAAACGCTAATAAGTAAGTTTGGACAAATCTTTTCCAGTATTTATTATTTTAATTTCTTGGTCAAAAAATATTTCTGTTCATCAAATCTTAAGTACATGTACGTTGCATGCATTTTATATAAACAATTATTCAATGTTTTGAAGTTATGCGTGTAACGTTATTAGTTTGGCTTATCTACGGACCCTTGCTTATGTAATTATATACATTTATTTCCCGTGCCTGAGGGAGATATAAAGATTTGTTCACCCAAGAATGTTTTTTTTTTCGAGAGTGAGGAAATCTTCATATCTCCGGAAGCAAAGGAAAATGCATGTTTTTTTTCCATTGCCTATACTTTCATACTTTTTTTTACTTCTGAACATTCTGAAGATACTAGTTTACATAATTATTTTCTTATCCGTTTGTTTTTCTATAACTAAACACAACATGCAGAATGATAATAAGAACCGATTAAACGTTTTAAATTATTCCTTCATGTCTGATTTAGATCTGAAATAGTTTTAAAAACGAAATAACTTTACTATCATTAAAAAAGTTTTAAAACATTAACTGTGGGTAACGTCGCTTAAGGAAATCCCGAAGTTCAGAGGGGAATATGATACTCAAAAGGGAATTTGAAGTTTGGTTCGACGTCACAAGGAATAGTTTTAACCAATCAAATGTTTATTTCGCTATCAAAATCCACATGCAGTGGAATAATATATGTTCATGTTTTCTTCGCAAGTCAGATTACATATATAATGACTAGAATGATTTTTAGTTTTAGTGTGCGCCTTTGAATTATGTTAACCCGTAATACAATAAATTCTTTATTCTTTTCGAATAACGAATAACTTGCACTATTACTTATATTGTTTTGATAGCAGTTTGGCATTTTATGCGAAGTGTTAAAACAATTTTATTTTTTCTGTTAATCAATCAAACACTGAAAAAGCATACGTTTTTATTTTGTTTTATTAAGAAGTGTTTTTTATCTACTAGTTTTGAAATGCATGTATTTAAGTTTCATTTAACATATCACATATAAAAAATGAAAAGTCAAACAAATTCCGAACTTGTGGAAAAATGTTAAAAAGGACAAAAAACACCCATTTGCATGACAAAATGTTTTGCTTGTATAAACTTACCAAGCCAATGTTCTCCAGCAATGTTCCCGAATCCGGTTTTGTAATCATCCCATAACCTATAGAAATTAACAGTTCCATCATATCTTCTTTGGACAGTCTAATAAGATACAATTGTCATGTTAGTGTAAATATAGAGAAAACTATATTACTATTGTAGCATTGTACAAATCAACAACCCGATATTTTATTAACTGATATAAATTAACGATTCGTACCTAATGGAGTAATACTCTGAATTAATATCGATCGAGAACATAGTGTATACTTTAGATAAGTGTTGGTCTTACCCCACATAGGTCTTAAAGTTATTCCACTTTTTCTGATGCACTGTTATAAAAAAGAAACAGGAAACAAACCCTTGATTTTTGATAGACAAAGGTCAACGGTACAGAAAAGATGTGGTTTTAAGGTAATGAAATTCTATTTTTCATCTAAATGTGGGACGTATTTGACTTTTTATGACCTGTTTTGCAATATTTAGTGGCTAATACATGCAAAATATTGCTTTGGATACATAGCTATTTAGAAATCATGTTTCAACATTTTAATTATTGAAAATAAAATGTATGGAAAATATTGATTACATAGATATCCTATACGACAAACACAGTTAGAATAGTTGTAAAAAAGCCAGACAAAGAGTATGGTAAACACTTATGAAGATATTTTTTTTTTATGTCCTAATTAATGTTCTTTTTAGCTTTAATCTAATAAGCATTTGTATTGCCAGAACAGAGTTGCAGTAACTTTCTGGAACGAACTAAATGGGTATGGCCTTTTCAGATCCTCTGAACACATTGAAGGGTATTACATTTGTCTTATCCAGTAAGGTATAAAGCGACATACAATAGTGCTACCACCGTTGACAGGTCATGTACATGAGCATATCATGCTGTACAAGCATAACTTTCCCACCAATTGTAAATAGACATATAGTGGTGCATATCATGACCAATAACTAAAAGATTTTTTTTTTTTAATTGATCATTGTCTAGAGAACTAGTATTTAAAAAGATTTCAAAATGATTCAACGCCTTTTATATGTATCGTATAGCAGGTTATGTTCGCAGGTGGAAAATTTAGCGATTTTCGAAATATTTTGGCGGTTATTTTTTTTATATACCTTTGCATGTGCGGCTTGAAATTTTGTTCTACTCGCGACGACATAACCATTGTTTCGAAGCAAATAACTTACAGTCCATCCTCCATTATCGATACCCATTTCACAAAACACTGTCATGCTGGGTCCGTTTTCAGGCTGTATGAAATACACTCCACTACATGATTTAGCTGGTAACTCGCTACAGTCCTTCGCTGGCGGATTTAGCCCTAAGATTGAAAAAAAAAATCGGGAAAATTATTAACTATTTTGTAGATTGATCAATATTGAATTTAAAAAAAAAGATGTGGTATGATTGCCAATGAGACAACTGTCCACAAGAGACCAAAATGACACATATACATTAAGCTCTTTTGACGGGCTCGAAAACTATAAAATCAGTGAGTGTTGCTGAGGTTGTCTGTCATATCAATTTTTTTAGGTTGAGGTGGCGACCAGCAGCCATAGGAATTGTACAGTGATTTCTAATGTTTCAATTTTGCGGTTGTGTTTAAGGATTCCCACTCCTGGTGAGGTGTGTTATACTCCTATCATAATTGACACGGATTGTCAAAGGTCACCGTATATGATACTCCGACTTGCGGTACAACAATTTACTATCCTGATTTAGTCAAAGCAGCTGCACGTGACGTTAAACATTAACACTTTTTTTGTGTTCCTAGCCATGGAAGTAATTGGGACGAAAATTTTCGTTTTTTGGACAGTTTTACATTTGGTCATACTGGGATCTTTAGATATTCTAACAAACAGGAACACAAAGTCCATTGTTGAGGTCCATACATTGACCTGTAGTTGTCTGTTTCTTTTGATGGAAGAATAGGTGTCTCATTGTATCAATACTTATATATTTTACATTCCCTGTTGATTATGTACTATAATTTAAAGAACAGTTTTAGAAAATCATTTTTAATTTTTGATTACAGCTGTCCATGTTTATAAAATGTATAAGGGTTTGAGAAAGCTATTGATGTCTTAAAACTTTGATAAGAAACACCGAATTAACACGTGAACAACGATCACCAACTGTAGGAATTGTATGTTACGCCTTCAGGGTTTTGTCCGTGTACCTGTATTAAGTTGACTACTCTAAACCAAGATATTGAGTCTGAACACATGTACATATAATCTCAACTGTTTTACAAATTCAAGAAGAAGAATATTAACCATACAGTAAAAAAGTGTAAACCGATGTATTGGCCTCTGTAACAATGTTAACACAAATAATCAAACCTTATCGTTTACTTTTACAAATTGTGATGGAGAGTTGTATCTTCTTACATCTTAAGGCGATGTGTACGTAATTGCACGCCTCTAGCGGAATACGGGATTTAAAACGTTCGTCGTTAGTTACGCAAGTTATCTCCCTTACTCAAAAAAAGGACACACGAAAGAGAAACTACTTTCTGTGGTCTATAATGAATCCAACAAGCACGTCTGTGCTGTCTTAAACCTCATAGAAATTATCTAAATAACTCCAATTAGAAATCACAGCATTCTGTACGTTGTTCTGTGTGCAGCCTTAAAAACACTGTTTTTGTTTGTTTTGTTTTAGACGCGTAGGAGAAGGCATTTCGTGTTTATGATATCAACAGAAAGAAAAAACGCCTAACAACAAAATTTTAAACAAATAAACATGTATCAATATTTCTTCTATTGATATCAAATTAATTAAAATGAAACCTGAATTGACCCAACAATATCGTTTTAAAAAAGCCGTAGTCTTGAACGAAAAACACAGTAGATCTACTCAACGTAAAGTTTTATAATAGGTTACAAATAATTAATGAAAGACATTTGAATTTAATTGTTTAATTAAAAAGACGTTGAAATGTTCGTATTTTGTGCAATTGAAAATTTAAGGACATGATTTATATTCATATAAGAAATCAGACTATACCAAGAGAATAATTTGACCACTAGTGCAAAACTTACCAGGCGGAATAACAAAGTCGGAAAAAAACCCAAAAAAAAACAAATTAGGCCTTAAAACTACTCAGTAATAAAAAAGTTGTCTCACTCTAACATTTATATTAAAACAAGTAAAAATTATGTCATTCAACTCCCAGTTTTCAACTTTTTCTTCATGTGCAGAAAATAAACAGGTGTCTTCTATTCCGTCCGCAATTTATGGGAAAACTAAATCTAAATTTAGAACCATATTGAAATTGAAAGTACACATGTAAGATAAAATATAACATGTCATTTCTTCTTTCACAAATTCAAATTTCGAAGAGATATATAGCGAAATCTGTTATCTTTTATTGTACTGTGTGCATCATTCAAAATTAGAGAATGTAATTTTGAAGTATCAAGTCTCAATTCAAGATTATGAATGAATAGAATATAGAATTACAGGGGGGGGAGTAGGACCTTTATCGGAACTCCGGGATCGGGTGTTTTTTAAGCTCGGGATTTCGAGATTGACCCTTTCGGAATCCGGCAATTCTATTTCCGAATTTCGGGTAGTCGGGATTTAATTTTTTTTAAATTCGGGACCTCGGGATTTCGTGTTTTTAAGCCCGGGAATTCGGGATCTGGATCCCTTCTTCCCTCCTCTCTCTATTATGGTTAAAGAAAGGAGGTCAGAGAAGTTTTGTGAAACTTGTTACTGCAATTTAATATTAAATTTAGTGGAATGAGAGGTGAAATGTGTTCAGACTATTACATTTCGATTTTTTTTTTATTTAACCCAAGTTTACTGCAAAGGGTATTTAACGACCTCGATGATTATCCATGAGGATCTCGCACTCGGTCAGCTCTAGGTTTTCACCTAGTTCATGAGCATACAAGAATAGAGAAGCCTGTGGTTTACTAGTCTTATAATATGAGACTTTAGAGTTCATAGAATTTACATTCAACATTTTTTATCGAATATTTCAAGGCTTTTTGACTATCGATGTTGACCCCTCCCTCACTTGATTGGATACAATGAATGGATTACCGCCCCTATTTCAAACTGAAGTCCTATAAACTGACTGGTATTCGAATTTGTTAAAAGAAATAATTGGTATCTCACAGGGGCGTAGCTGCCGTTAGGCACTTTAGGCACGTGCCTACACATAATTTTTTCACATTTTTTTTTGTTTGTTTTATTTAAAAAATTAATAAACAATGTTATCTGTAGATGAAAGCCGGTGAAGTTGTCAAAACTCTTTAATTATCGAATGTCATGTGTACACAGTTGACTGAATACCTAGCTATGCCCCTGTCTCATATTGATTCAATACCGTAATGCCGCAAAAAATCATTTGTTTCCGCGAATTCCGAACATCCGAAATATATTCCCGAGTTTCAATTTTAGTTACTCGAATAATCCAAGCCCTTTCCATGTCCGATTTTCTACAACGAGAGAAATGTAGCATTCGTACATCAGCTGAATAATACGACTGAATTATTCGGGTTACAATTTGTGTAAATCCCGAATGCACATAAAAGTAAAGGTCCAGCCCGACTTTCGGAAAAGGACTGTTGTAGATTTCAGATTGATTTACAGAAATAAAAATCATACAAAAATGTATCACTCAAATATTCGTCTTCAGACGTGTAAAGTTATACAACGGTTACTAGCCGGTCTTGATCGTGATAAAAAGAAGCGCATGCAATGCATTAAATATATAATGTCGTGACTCAGGGATGTGTTGAATTATAGATATGCTTATGCGGCACAAAGATAAGATTAATTTACCCAAATGTACTAAGAATTACCACACAACTTAAATTTACTTAAATATTGAGTTGTTATCCTGTGCCAGACAGATGGCTGATATCGTGAGACGAGACCTTGATGAAATGAAGTTTTATGGGAACAAAGATTTTGAAAACACGTCGCAGTGTTTAGATTTTAAGAAAAATAAGGCACCAAGGTCGAAAATGGTTCTAGTTAATAATGAAGAAAATGTCAACCGTTTTCTAGCTTGGCGCTCTCCGCATGCACCCGAATATAATAGACAAATCCAATACAATAGTACACAAAACGTAACATAAAGAACAAAAGACCGAGCAACACGAACTCCAACAAAACGGTATATATTTCATACAAGTATAGAACTATATGAAACGTCGTAACTGTTGTTGCGACGTCAATAACGTTGTCGTTGTTTTTTGTTTTTTTTACACTCAAGATTCAACTTTAACAGCGTATAGCTTGAAAAGTAAGACGGTTGCTAAGGACTTTCTTTGCACCAATCGATTTCTCAGACATTTTAGAACCGTCTCATAAATTAAAAAAAAAATCGATTGTCTAATATAATAGAAAATCTTGGAAATATAACAATTCCTGCCGAATTTCACGATTTTTCCTATATATCCTTTGTAATTTTGGTGTATGGTACTTTTAACTTCAACAGCTCGTATCTCAAAAACGAAAACAGTTACCCCCTTTTTTTTATTTTATTTTCTGATTTATTTTTACAAGCAGAATCCATTGTGTAGTTTAATTACGTACAATTCGCCTTAATAATGAAAGCTTACAAAACAACAGGCGAAATCTAAAATACCGACATAATATACTAACCGTATACTATTCATAGAAAAGAAAATTTCATACTTTCACTATAAAGTACAAATGAAATCAGTCATGTCAGAGTTGGACATGCCTATTTATCACGTTAACGCGGAAGTAATCTCGAAAGTAAACGCCAGTTTACCCTTTACAAAATTAAAAGAGGTGTCATTTTTGCGATAACGCGGAGCTAAACGCGAAAGTAAACTCCCATTTACTATTATATCTACTGAAATTTCACAATGAATGCGGCGTTTTCATGAAGTGCACGCAAGTTAACGCCTCGTTAACTTTTTTGTCCGTCTACATGAAATGCTTGGTCTGAACAAAATTGTTCATTTTTCACTTGAAGGTACGTTAAGGATGATATATCTCCATGGGCATAACATTTTGCTAATTATTCGCGACACCAATATAATAATCATAATCATATCAAACGATAGATATACGCAAAACAAAGAGAAAATATCAAGCTACCTATGGTACAAGTCTTTGAGTAACAATGCTATACTTAATCAAGGTTCTGATATATAGATTTTCTGTGAAAAAATGTTGTATGCATGTCTTAAACCTTTTAATTCAAAAGTTTGGATATTGAATTAATTTAGATTTATTACTTTTACTAAATACTAAGTATCAATTTTTGATGTGGCAAATGTAAGAAAATTATACTCACTATAAACAAATAAACAAAAAAAGAAATAAAATTAAAAAGTCAATTATTCCAGAACAATTGAATGGTCTTTCCTTTTTTCTTTTATTAATTGCCTTCTTAGTTAAAAAAAAATATGGTTTCTAAGGACTTTTATGTTCATAAGTGGTTGCTTAGGGCAAAAATCATTCCTAAGGATAAATATATTAAAATAAGATATTAAAAATGTCATATGTACTATTCATAGTATTTAAAGTTAAAAAAAAAGTGATTGCTAAGGACTTGTATGTCGTTGCTAGGGACAAAAATTGTCATGTCCAGTAATAAAAATGTCATATTTATATTATTCATAGCCTTCTAAGTTCAAAAATATATGGTTGCTATGGTGTTTTATGTCGTTGCTAGGGACTTGACCTCTGACCTTGACCTAACTTTGTAGATCTTATTATGCTGATCATTTTTGCAATTCAAAGTTTCTTTCTATCTCTAACCACTTTTAAGTTATAAGCAAACAATCATCATTTCGGTCCCCAAAAACAGTTTTGGTGCCCTAGTTCCATAACAATTGGTCCAATGATTTTTAACCAAACATAGCAAATGTAGATCTCAACAAGACACATATTTTCTCCGTTACATTTTAACAGCCATCTTTTACGGTTATTTTGTGAATCCGATAACAAGTTAAGTTCAAAATCTAGGTCATGACCTTGACCTTTGACCTTAGGTCAGTTTTCATGTTCATGTGAATTGATGATCATTGGTGATGATCCTAGGTGGCTACAACTTACAGTTTTTGAGTTTGAGTGGCCAACCGACATTTGTTAATTTTCAAAGGGGCATAACCCTACCAATGAGTCGTTGAATCTTTTCGATTCAAATGTAACGAAGCACCAGGGTCTGTTCCTGAACAAATTCCACCCTTTGCTTTTTTTTTCTACCTATTATGGTTATGGAGTTAGAATGATAACAACTTTTTCGGTGTTAGGGGAGATAACCCCTATAAAGGAAATGTTACGAGGTCGTGCCCTCACCACAAGATAGCTTTTGGTCAACCGATACTAGATACCTAATATCATTTCAACATGTCGCGTACTTTTTTGGGGAAATTTCGTTAAAGTTTGGCGGAAAGAATAATAATAATAATTAAAAACCAATCGTTCAGAGAACCATTGATGGTCTTTCCACCAGTTAAGACCTTTTTTTTTATATGAAAATATCAAAATTTGGTTTTAAATGTCAATTTTAGCGTCAAATGACAGCTTATTGAACGCTTATTCAAAAAATATATGGTTTCTATAAAAAAAAAAACATAGAAAAGGGAGATAATCTTTTACTTCCGGTTTAAAAAGTTTACTTCCGGTATTGTTTGATAGTTTACTTGACACAGATTCCAAAAATATATGGTTCTATATACTGTTACCTTGATTTAGTTAAAAAAATAGCTACTTCCGGTTTGCAAAAGGTCACTTCCGGTTTGTTTTTTTTTAAGGTCACATTGCTTACAACTTAATGCAAACAGTCCCATGGCTTTATCATGTGTACATATAAGGTAAAAGCAAAGGTCAAAATCTAGAACGTTTAATTAGCATATAACCTTGAGCTCAATTTTAAGGTCATAAACCAAGGACCTCAAATCAAAAGACTCTAGTCCTCTACTTTATATTGTTCATGAGTTATATTACCATATGTATGATATTAATATAAAAAGGGGGAAAACTTGCGTCAAATGTCTACGTACCCTTTCGACTAAAATTTATGTGTTACTACATGTCGTAACTAACAATTTTATGAAAATATTTTGTCAATATCTTATATGATTTCTGAAAATAAGAGATCACAAGCCAAAATCAAAATTTTAATCATGACCTTGACCTTTGACCTTGACCTCATTTTCATTTTTTTGGACCAAGGACCTCAAAACAAAAGACCCTAGGCCTCTAACACTTATGGTTTTCCAGGTTAAAATACATATCACTTATATCAAATATAAAAGGGGAAATAACTCTCATATGGAGTCTCCGGATAGCTTCGGTCAAAATAAATCAAATCATCCTGAGGATATATAGAGCAATTTGGTAAAATAAATTTGTCGGTTTCTTATACGGTTGCGAATATTAATCGATCACAAGAAAAACAGTGTTCGGGGAGATAACTCTTACATTGTAAAGATTTTGGTTACGCGGTGTCAGTTACAAAAGCGTAATAACTGTTCGATATCATGTACCATATGTCTAAGCGACATCTTGCGAAACAAAAAAATGCGAAGGAAAAAAAAGTTGGCTGAAGAAAAAAAAAAATAATAATAATAATAATCAGAAGAAATCCAATAGGTCTTTCCACGGAAAAGTGGAAAGACCTAATAATAATAATAATTAAAGTTCAATTCTTCTTGAATAATTGATAGGTCTTTCCTTCCAGTTTTTTTTAATTATACTGTCATAAATAAACTGTCATATGTATTGATTGATTGATTGATTAATCAAACACGTTGAATAGTGTCTCTTGAAATAAGCGAAAAAGAAACAAATAAGATCTTGGACCCCATATTAAACACATGAGACGGAAACATGCATGCACTGATTAATTGATTGATTAATTGATTGATTGATGGATTGATTGATTGATTGATTGATTGATTGGTTGGTTGGTTGGTTGGTTGGAATTCAAACACATAAAACTCTTTAAATAGTGCCAAAATCACATAATTTGACTCTTGTACATGACCTTGACCTTTGACCTTGTGACCTTCGTCAAGGTCATTGCTCCACAATGTCATTGCAAAAGACCCTATAGGTCAAGGACCTTTAGTTTAAGAGTTTTGCCTAATAATGGCTTTTTAAAAACCATCAATGGGGGTTATGTCCCTTCAAAAAAATGCGAAGGAAAAAAAAGTTGGCTGAAGAAAAAAAAAAATAATAATAATAATAATCAGAAGAAATCCAATAGGTCTTTACACGGAAAAGTGGAAAGACCTAATAATAATAATAATTAAAGTTCAATTCTTCTTGAATAATTGATAGGTCTTTCCTTCCAGTTTTTTTTAATTATACTGTCATAAATAAACTGTCATATGTATTGATTGATTGATTGATTAATCAAACACGTTGAATAGTGTCTCTTGAAATAAGCGAAAAAGAAACAAATAAGATCTTGGACCCCATATTAAACACATGAGACGGAAACATGCATGCACTGATTAATTGATTGATTAATTGATTGATTGATGGATTGATTGATTGATTGATTGATTGGTTGGTTGGTTGGTTGGTTGGAATTCAAACACATAAAACTCTTTAAATAGTGCCAAAATCACATAATTTGACTCTTGTACATGACCTTGACCTTTGACCTTGTGACCTTCGTCAAGGTCATTGCTCCACAATGTCATTGCAAAAGACCCTATAGGTCAAGGACCTTTAGTTTAAGAGTTTTGCCTAATAATGGCTTTTTAAAAACCATCAATGGGGGTTATGTCCCTTTCATGATGGTAAAACCAATACAGTCATAACGGAACAAAGTTGCCCCTTGAAGTACCAAGCATTTTTCACTATGTAAATTTTCTGTATCTATAACCATTCCAAAATTATAGGGAAATCAAAAACAAATAAAAATCTAAAATACGATCTTGACCTTTGACCTAATTTTCATTTTTTTTTACCAAGGATCTCAAATCAAAAGACTCGAGGTCTTTACAACTTATGGTTCATGAGATTTATTTGCATATTGCAAAGTCAAATATTCAAGGGGAAATAACTCCTATAAGAAGTCACTGGATTGCTTCGATTTAAATTATTTGAAGTTGCGCCATCTGGCAAGGAACATTTAAAAAGGAACCATTGGCCGCTAAGTTTATGAGGAGTAGTGATAACAGTGTTTTTTGTAATTGGGGAGATAACTCCTATAAGGTAAATATTTCATTTTGGTGCCCCTAATACAAGATAGCTTTTATTAACCCGATACTTGGTACCAAAGATCATTTGGATATGTTGTGTACTTTTCTTGACGATTGACTTTGAAAAACGGCGGAAGAAAAAGAATAATAATTAAAAACCAATTGTTCAGAGAACAATTGAAAGCCTTTCCACCAGTTTATATCTATTTTGATATTGAAATATAAAAAATCAGTCTAAAATGTCAGTTCATATGGCTTTATGATGTATAGATATGAATTTAAAGCAAAGGTCAAAAGATATGATAGGGGCTAAAACTCCCATTCATTGTTTACGCACCCTTTCAACTAAAATTATTTAGTTACCACATGTCGCAACTAACAATTTATACAAAAAAATTTGTCGATATCTTATAAGGTTAATGAAAATGAGTGAAAATAAGACAAATTCAAAAATTAGAATATGACCTTGACCTTTGACCTTGACCTAATTTTCATTTTTTTGGACCAAGGACCTCAAATCAGAAGATCCTAGGTCTCTATCACTTATGGTGTTCCAGTTTAAAATACATTTCAAAATTTCAATACAAAAAGGGAAATAACTCTCATATGGAGCGTTCATATTGCTTCGGTCGAAATTGGACAAATCATGCGAAGGATATAACGAGCAATTTTATAAAATAAATTTGTCGTAATCTTTTACGGTTACGAAGGAGTTGTGATCACAAGGAAAACAGTGTTTGGGGAGATAACTCCTACAAAGAAAAGTATTCGGTTACGCAGAATAAATTTAAAAAGCGCATAAACTGTTCGATATCATATACTAAATATCTAAGCGACATATTGCGAAACAAATGTTTATCGCAAGAACAAAATTTGGCGGAAGAAAAAAAATATAATCAGAAGAAAAACAATAGGTCTTTCCACAGAAAAGTGGAAAGACCTAATAATAAACAAACGAAATACAGTAAGGTCTTTCCTTTAAGAAAGGAAAGACCTTAATAATCAGAAGAAATACAGTAAGGTCTTTCCTTATAGAAAAGGGAAAGACCTTAAAAAAATAAAACTAGCAGGTATAAGCCTTACCTGAAATCTTCGTTAATGTTTGTGATTCCTTTGAAACTTCATTGGAAGGACAGCAATCACGAAATAATGAACAATGTTCTAGAATTGTGTCATAAGAACTAGAGCAGCAGTTATCATTTGAGCAAATCATGGCGCATTCGATTCTTGAACTGACTTTTATTGTCTTCATTGACGGCCCAACTAATCTCGTTTCCGTTTCTGTGTGGAACATTTGCGATTTTAAACTAAAACATGCAGTAAATTGTGTGAAAATTATACAAACTAATGTAGTTATTAAGTAAAGCATTTTTTTTCATTGGTATGCCGCTACTGATTGCAACTGTTCCTTTTTACAAAAGCCAAACCAAGAATATGAAGTGTTCGCGTCGGTTCATTTTTGATTCGATAAAATTTGATCATGCGATATATTGCATAAATTAAATGTGCAAAAAATGTATAGTTGTTTGTCGTTAATTTATTCGTGTTGCTCATTTAGCCTACCTTCAAAAGCAGTTAAAACTTGGATTATATCTTTTCTAATTAAATAGCAGCGAAAATTGCAATTGTAGCGAATAATACATTACATGTAGTAAATATTTCATAACTTATTACCCTCTGGTATAGCTAAATATTTATCTAGAATGCTAAAACTTGTCAATGCTCTGTACAATTGTGTTGATTGATGGCCTTGGGAAACTGATACTTTTTAAGACTGATATTGTAATTAGACTTTGTCGTTTTTGTATGGAAGCTGCAACGTGAGATTTGTTCAACAAAACAAAAACATCCCAAAACTATAATGACAATTTGTTTAGCGACATAGCTCTTAAGGACGTCTGGTACATTGGAAACAAAAAACATAGCAATCATAAGTTTTTCTCCTGTTTTTTTCTGCAATTTGAAAAAAGTCAAATTCTTTCTGTAATTATTAAGTTGTCGCCTTTTAACACCAAATTTTGTATGGAGGATACATATGAGGAGTAACCATTTTTGAAGGATAATAACAAGGTTTTTTCGGGTATCGGACTACTTTGAAGTGCCAAAAAAGAAATGACATAAATGCAGTGCTAGTTTTTTCTTTCATTTGTGCCGATAAATTACAGATGGATGTTATTTTTCATTCATCATTTTGGACCTCTTCCGTTTGCCTGATGTAAAAATGTTATGAATTGTCAATCAATTGGGATTTACCAATATTACTTAGTTTGCTATAATGTTACTCCCACTTTAGCATGAAAGTTGATATACAACATTGAACGTTGTTACACTATCTAATATGATTAACCTTTCTTATGAAAATAATAACGTTTTCTAAATAATTCATGCTCATCACTTCGCTTATAAACGCAATTTAAACCGTGATCAAATATAGAGATAAAATAGCAATGGCTTTTGTTATTCTAAAGAATATAATATTACATAAGTTAATATTTCATAGCTCATTGCGATCTGTAATTGCTATAAAAGATCTACAATAACATAAACTTCATATATTTCGTTTAAAAAAGAGACTTGGAAAATGCAAACATTTGAACAAAGCTGTTAAAAGCAACATGAGTAATACATTCCCATTTGTTTTGCGGTATTAAAGTTTGGATTCGCAGTGTTCAGGTTTTGGTTTTCGTGTAACTTTTATTTGTGGCAGTAGTTTATTTATTAGTCGTTTTTCTCTTTTTTCAAAATAGAACAAAGGAGTAAAATGCAGTTTTGGGCTTATCTGACATGGGGTTAAATGTTTATCAGGTCAAGATCTATCTGCCCTGAAATTTTCAGATGAATCGGACAACCCGTTGTTGGGTTGCTGCCCCTAAATTGGTAATTTTAAGGAAATTTTACTGTTTTTGGTTATTATCTTGAATATTATTATAGATAGAGATAAACTGTCAACAGAAATAATGTTCAGCCAAGTAAGATTTACAAATAAGTCAACATGACCGAAATGGTCAGTTGACCCCTTTAGGAGTTATTGCCCTTTATAGTCAATTTTTAACTATTTTTCGTAAATCTTAGTAATCTTTTACAAAAATCTTCTCCTCTGAAACTACTGAGCCAAATTAATCCAAACTTAACCACAATCATCTTTGGGGTATCTTGTTTTAAAAATGTGTCCGGTGACCCAGCCATCCAACCAAGATGGCCGCCATGGCTAAAAATAGAACATAGGGGTAAAATGCAGTTTTTGGCTTATAACTCAAAAACCAAAGCATTTATAGCAAATCTGTTTAGGTAAAATTGATCATTAGGTCAAGATCTATCTACCCTGTAATTTTCAGATGAATCGGACAACCTGTTGTTGGATTGCTGCCCCTAAATTGGTAATTTTAAGGAAATTTTTCCGTTTTTGGTTATTATCTTGAATATTATTATAGATAAAGATAAACTGTAAACAGCAATAATGTTCAACAAAGTAATATTTACAAATAAGTCAAATGACCGAAATGGTCAATTGACCCCCTAAGGAGTTATTGCCCTTTATAGTCATGTTTTAACAATTTTCATAAAATTTGTTAATTTTCACTAACATTTTCCACTGAAACTACTGGGCCAAGTTAATTATAGATAGAGATAATTGTAAGCAGCAAGAATGTTTACTAAAGTAAGATCTACAAACATATCACCATCACCATAACACAATTTTGGCATGAATCCATCTTTTGCTATGTTTAATATTCACAGAGACCAAGGTGAGCGACAAAGGCTCTTTGGAGCCTCTAGTTCATAAATCTTAGTAATCTTTTATAAAAATCTTCTCCTCTGAATCAACTAGGCCAAATTAATCAAAACTTGGCCACAATCATCGTTGGGGAATCTAGTTTAAAAAATGTGTCCGGTGTCCCGGCCATTCAAACAAGATGGCCACCATGGCTAAAAATAGAACATAGGGGTAAAATGCAGTTTTTTGCTTATAACTCGAAAACCAAAGCATTAAGAGCAAATCTGACATGGGTTAAAATTGTTAGTCAGGTCAAGATTTGTCTGCCCTGAAATTTTCAGATGAATTGGATAACCCGTTGTTGGGTTGCTACCCCTGAATTGGTTATTTTAAGGAAATTTTGCTATTTTTGGTTTTTATCTAGAATATTATTATAGATAGCAATAAACTGTAAACAGCAATAATGTTCAACAAAGTAAGATTTACAAATAAGTCAACATGACCGAAATGGTCAGTTGACCCCTTTAGGAGTTATTGCTCTTTATAGTCAATTTTTAACAATTTTTCGTAAATCTTAGTTACATTGTATCTTTTACAAAAATCTTCTCCTCTGAAACTACTAGGCCAAATTAATCCAAACTTGGCCACAATCATTTTTAGGGTATCTTGTTTAAAAAACGTGTCCAGTGACCTGGCCATCCAACCAAGATGGCCGCCATGGCTAAAAATAGAACATAGGGGTAAAATGCAGTTTTTGGCTTATAACTCAAAAACCAAAGCATTAAGAGCAAATCTGACATGGGGTAAAATTGTTATTAAGGTCAAGATCTATCTGCCCTGAAATTTTCAGATGAATTGGACAACCGGTTGTTGGGTTGCTGCCCCTGAATTGGTAATTTAAAGGAAATTTTGCTATTTTTTGGTTATTATCTAGAATATTATTATAGATAGAAATAAACTGTAAACAGCAATTATGTTCAGCAAAGTAAGATTTACAAATAAGTCAACATGACCGAAATGGTCAATTGACCCCCTAAGGAGTTATTGTCCTTTACAGTCAATTTTTAACAATTTTCCACTGAAACTACTGGGCCAAGTTCATTATAGATAGAGATAATTGTAAGCAGCAAGAATGTGCAATAAAGTAAGATGTACAAAGACATCACCATCATCAAAACACAATTTTGTGATAAATCCATCTGCGTCCTTTGTTTAATATTCACATAGACCATGGCGAGCGACATAGGCTCTTTAGAGCCTCTATTTTATGTTTACTATCTTAAAAGAGAAGAGGGAGATTTCAGAAGGATAAGAAGTGTACTTCAGCTGAACCCCCCTCCCGAACACACACACACACACACACACACACACACACATCCAAAACAAGATATATTGTTAGAGGAATCTTGAACTTATGAGATATATATTATGTAGAACGACGCTTAGTAAGAAATGATTTATTATTGATACAATTATTTTGCTTGATAATTTTGCCACGCAATAGCATAATTATTTTACTGTGATTAGCACAATTCCAACTAAGCAGATGTATTCTATTCGTCTATCTCGGAGATCCTGAATTCCAATTGCGGGATAGTAGTACAACAAAGGAGTTATTAAAAATATGGCAATAGCTAAATGTATTTATCATATACTTAGCATTGATATGATAGCGTTTGCATATGTGTAATGAGCGGAAGTACACAAGCAGGGTTTCCCCTGGGTCAATTATTTTTTTCGCCACCTCTTTCGCCAAAACAATATATTTTTCGCCACTTTATTATTTTTTTTCGCCAAGTAACGCAAATATATTTTTCTTTTAAAATATTCCTTTTTTTCCAGCCCCCCACCCCTCAATAAGAAGAGGTTTTTACAACAAAACAAAAACATTTTATCACTTGGAATTGATCCCTTGTGTAAGGTGTAGTCATTACATTGAAGGGTTACTCTCATGCCAACCGTTTGAATAGATTTCTTCATAACGACAGTTTTCTTTTCTAAACCATCATAAACAAGTAAAACTATGCATGAAACACGTGTGTCACTGAAACGACTTTAAAGTACCCACTCAAATCAATTATCTATATCAAAGTTAAATAATAATGTTCAAAATCAGAGACCTTTCTTGCTTTTGAACCTTTTTTGGCATAATAACAGTTTTTTTCTGGACTATAATTAATAGACGGATCGAGAGGAAGCGTCAAAATTTTGCTTCAAACACATGCGTCGCAAAGTTGTAATAATAAATCCCTTTTGTGACATGTGACGGACGCCATTTAATCATATCATTTTGTCATATAATACAATTAACACCTTAATTAGTCCTTTGATGTTGATAGCTATATATGCAATCAGCTGATTATTGATTTTCTGTCAAATCCCTTAACGAGTTCAAGGTGAATTCCGAGTATTGTCTGATCTGGTATAGTCCGAGAAACCCCGAAATAAGTAAATAAACAAGATGGCTGAAAATAAATCATTACATATATTTCTTTCGCCAAATTCTTTCGCCAATGACGAATTTTAATCGCCACAATTATTATTTTTTCGCAAATTGCGAAAATGGCGACCGCCAGCGGAAACCCTGTACACAAGCCATCATTTCCCACCTTGGCTGATAACCCATATCAGCCCGGGCTGATAACCTATATCAGGGGCGTCTCGTGCAATAACCCATAACAGTGCTTCTCGTGCAAGTTACTTCCGGTGTTTCTGGTATCGATTGTTTACTTTTCCATTGTGACGTCAGATATTTTTAATGACGACGTCAAAATTTACGGGAATTTTTGTGGGGATATTTTAGTAATTGACAATTAAGAATAATTTTATAGTACAACAAACAGGGAGTAATAATGATCATAAAACTCTTCCAAATTTGCAATGTGTCAAAATGCCTCTGTAGGAAATGTTACCATACATATATATTGAGGGGGTCTCATTGGGGGTTCTGATCCCGGGTCCTACTTCCTTTTTTGTCAGATTCCCGTATCCCGCTTACGCTATGTACGTAAGCAATTTTCATTTTTTTTTTGTAATTTCCCGTGTCCCGCTAGACTTCAGTTCCCGTTTTCACGGCACAATAATTCGACTTTCACGTTTCACGTTTATAAACAATCGGCAATCCCGCGTCACGCTTAGACCCCAATGAGACCCACTATGGAGGTAGTGATGGTGTTGTTGGAAAATTATAGTACATGTATATTTGATTCATAATTTAACTTCTTTATACAGTTTTTGACTGTTTTAGTTATTGCATTTGTTTACTTGCCTTACATAAATCTATTGTCGGAAGTATATGATAAAGCGATTAATACATGGCCTTTTCCATATCAGCCTGGGTATCATCCCTCGACCCATATCAGCACCTCGACTCCGTCTCGGGCTGATATGGGGGTCTCGGGATGATACCCAGGCTGATATGGAAAAAGCCATGTATTAATCTCTATATATTAAGAGGATTCAATTATACTGGACTTCTGATATTAGCGATCACCAATTGACTATAATTATTATTTTTTTTAGTCGCCACCAACTTTAAATGTGTTCCATTTGCCTATCCGTCTATTCGTCCGTCCATCACACTTCAATTTCAGTTTAGAAATGCTTTGACTAAATGATTCTAATATTGGTTTGTACAGTTTAATATATTATGTTACAGGTCAATTTTGTAATTTATGCTGGTGGAATAACATCTCACACGGGTGTGTGCCATAATAAATTAAGAATGTTCTTACAATTATTAGGGCCATATCTACCTTGCCTTACCAGTAAGCCAGGTTGGCCCGGCTATTGCAATCCCATGAATTTCATCATCTGTTAACTTTCAAAAATTGATTATAAGATGATGAACTCGGAACAAGGTCCGACCAAACGCAATTATCTTGTCAAGTATCTACTTGTATGCAACATTTAAAAAAATCAAAATACCCCTCCCCCCTTTTTCCAAACCCCCCAACCCCAATTTTACATTATATTACATTTATTGAACAATCTGACGACAAAAACCCAGATTTAGCTGATTTTTGAAAGATTTTATCACGCTTATCAACCAAAAAATAGTGTGTCTGTTACCATGGCAACCACTAATATTTTCCAACTCAAAATTATTTTTTGAGCAAAATTCATTTATTGCTTCTACTAGGCCAATTATAGATAAAATCTGAAACCCCCCATGTATCACATGTATATGGCACTCTGCCTGGTTCTTATAAAGAGCTGTATTTAAACATGAAAAACTAAGACATCAAATCAGCATTCCCTGATATCGGAATTCTGTATCAGCTACAAACAAACAGAAGACGGTCACGAATCACAAGAGACATACAATGAAACAATTATAACACAGGAGACATAAATATTGATGCATTATGTTTGCGCTCATCACCATTACATTTGAGCGCAAACATCATTGCCTTTTGTACACTGCTTTTCATTACAATTGCGCGCATTCAAAAATAGGTAAACGTAGATAATACACAACATGTTAAATAAACTTATTTATTTATTTATCCATTTACAGTTTTTATCCTGTCTTTGCAATTCTTTATGGTGCATCGTCATGAAATATAGAAAATATTTCAATGCGTATTCAAGGTGATGCACCGTAAAGAATTTCAAAGGCAGGATAAAAGTGTTCTATCGACAGGAAAAGGAAATCCACAGTACACTTTCGATTTTTTTCACCGATTTGTTTCTGACAATCGAAACTGTATGCGCTGGAGAAACTTCACAAAATGACTTATCTTATATTCAGTAAAATTATTAAAGTTTTTATCTCTATTATTTTTTTTGATATATTTACCTGCGTTACCTGTAAAATGAATGCGCGCGATTCGATTGTAGGGTGTGAATTTAGGACTGTAACTAGAGAACTAAACTAATGTATAATACAATATATTGGATAGGGATAGACAGGTCACCTACATGAATACGGACCCCTCAAAGGCTCTTAGCGGGCAAAGAGTGTGACACTCTGTACATGAAGCATCCGATTTAACGTCAAAGTTTCGAACGGACGTTGCTGTGTATTTATACATCCCGCAGATCTAAACAGGTGTCCTTCGTAAGCAAAGATTTTAATACCGGAACGTCGGAAGTCAAGAAGTTCAGAAGATGATATGAAAAAATTGAAAATCTATTTATAATTTAATGCAAATAATAACACTTAATTTTTAATTTCAGACACTTAGTCTAGGCAATTTCGAACGGGCCTAATTCCGATATAAACATTATATAAAATTGAGAATCTCGAAAACTGTACATGTACATGTACGTGAAAATATTGAGACGTCCTAAATATAAAAACACTAATGTTACACTAAGGTTTGACTAAATCATGCCCTAAATTGAACAATTATGTTGTTCTGTTAGGTCGTCAAATCATGTATGCCCTCGTTTTTATAAATGTAGCATACTGTTTGAAGTACCCATTTAATTATATTTACAAACAGCAATATCAATTTTTTCTCTATCCTAGATGTATTGTAAAAGTGTAAAAAAAACTGGCTTAACATAACAACCTTGATATAAATTTGTTTTCAAACAAAGTTTATGCGTATACCTATTTGTAAGACCTTTTCCAATCCACAATTAACAATTATAACTATAGGTCATTTTACGGTCTCGGACTATGATCGGAACCCGTAATATATATTTATCTATAAAAAGGCCTTGGCATGACATAATGTGAAACATATTCAAATGAAATAAACCAGCGGTCTAATATATGTAAGAAAACAAGTATGACAGACATCAATCAACGACCACTTATAATTTGAGACAGGCATACTATAGAATATGACAGAGTTAAACATGTTTTCGAGCGCTCAATCCTCCCTTAACCTGTAATAGTCGTGTAACAGTACAGCACTCTATTTTTTTTAAAGATTATTACGTATATGTACATTTGTACTTGTTTTGAGCTCGTCGGAAATTTTCTGGATTACATTTATAGGTCGTTTAATAGTGTTCAATTAAGGGGGTTTATTAATCAATTCACTGACATTTTAACCCTAATGGTGGCTGTGGAATGAAAATATGGTCACTAAGAGAGTGCCACCTCTATACAAATAAAGAACACTTACAACAGGTCTTTTAGAGGTGCAAAGGTTGCCTGATGCAAGGCAACATTTCTGACCTTGTCCTATTTACCATCATTTTTCCGCCGAAGTCCAAATTTCCCCGACCATAATCCCTGACGGAATATTTTACAGGACCTACCTATGTATTTATTGTTAATTTGTTCTCGTCATAAACATGCATGAAATATTTGCCACTGAACGTTATGCAACCAACAATCAATCAAACAATCATTGACATTTCCATTTCACGCTTTTTTTTAAGGCCAGGTTACCTAGGCAATTGTTAATTGTGGATTTTTTTAATCATAATAAATAATTATATTTACAAATTACACCCTTATAGGTGAAGCAAAAACCCAAAATATAACACAATGTTAACAAAACAGTCCAAAAAGGTAAAAAAAACTTCAAACAAAAACGTAGTTATGATAATGTAACTTTTGATGAACATGGAACCCTTTTTGAAAAGATTGTTTTTTAAAGTGACCAACTGCTTTCAACAGTTCAGATTCAAGATTTGAATAGAAAAAAAGGATATAGGGTATCTATCCATTACACAAAGGTTATTTTAAAAGTAAAGTGGTCAGGGGCGGATCCAGGATTTCAGATTAGGGGGGCGCCAATTTTATTTTCGCCGAGCGGAGCGTTTCGAAATTCTTTTTTGAGGTAAAATTATTGAAATATTCTTCTAAAGGGGTGCAATGTAGGTATTTCGAACTATTCTGAGGTAAAATTAGCGAGAAATTATTATTAAAGTTTCTAGCAGAAACCGCCTAAATCCACCTAAATCAACAATCTACAATCACTAGTGACTGACTACCGGATGGACGGACAGATGTAAAACAATATATATGTATATATATGTTCCTGTTCCGCGTAGAACTTCAAGTTATGATGGCAAGGTCTCCTACAAATTAGAAAAATCTACAACAATCTTCTAACACCCCTAACTTACGCACTAAGAGATTCAAATTTGCATATATGAGTTGCAGCCCTAAAAACAGAATCTGAAGACCATGCGAACATTTTATTTTGTTTCTGTGTTCCTATGCAAACCAATCTACAATCAAGACACCAGCACTTTTATAAGATGATCTATAAAGCAATATCAGGTAATAAATATCTCAACTAATCATTGAAAGACATGGTGCTGGTACATGTAGTTGTGACAAAAAGAAATACAGAAACATCACAAAAAGAAATAACCCTTGTTTGCACATCGTCGGTCAATGTGTCAAAGCCGATTGTACATGGTTTCAATAATGTGAAATGAAATCGATTCACATTAGAATTACTTTAACACTCCATAACACCAGCCACTTGGTTAAGACGATGTAAATGTGACGAGTTGTCAGATACATGTAGACGGGCGGACCGACGGAAGCAAGGTGAGACGAGACAGATCACAACAGCTCACCTGAACAATACTTGTATTATATTTTGCAAACGAAAATTTCGACTTTTCTCCGTGAATTTGAATTGTCCTCTCATAATATATCTGTTTTTACTTTTTTGAATTTCGGAGGTCGTGCCAGACTTTATATTGCGATACTGTGTTCGTCACAAACCACATAAAATCAGAATGAGATGCATTTACGTAGTTATGTTTATTTTTTGAGGATCCCATGCATGTAATAATGCAGTACATAATTCGGAAAAAATTTCAGGTTACAAGTAAGAAATATATAAAGACACAGAGATACAAATTATAAACTAACCTTTCGATCGAAACAGTATTTCTACATTAAGAAAGAATCTCACCTGGACTGTTTTCTTGGCCCGTGCCATGATGAAATTGTGAAAGTGAGTAAGGCCGTTAGGGACGCTTTGGAAATTCGATTATCAAAGAAATTGATTATAAAAACCGCAAATACAATGTAACAATTGTTTGTACTTTAACTGCTAAAACCCTATGTTATTTGTCATCAAACGCCACGCCTCCGCCTAAATCCGCCCCTGGTGGTTGAGAGTTTGTGAAACCTGGAATCTGATGTTCACATCAACTTTAAGAGATCGGTTATTTAAAAAAAATCGATTATATAAATAGATATAGGAAGTTGTGGTATGAGTGCCAATGAGACAACTCTCCATCCGAGTCACAATTAATAAAAGTAAACCATTATAGGTCAAGGTACGGTCTTCAACACGAACAGCAAGCTATAAAGGGTACCAAAAAATTACTAGTATAAAACCATTCAAACGGGAAAACCAACGGTCTAATCTTTATAAAAAAAGCGAGAAACTAGAAACACTTATGAACCACATCAACAAATGACAACTACTACAAAATTTACATAACCTTTGGTTTCTTGGTATATTTCCATTTCTTCCCACTTCAACTTCTAGGTTATTTTAACCTACCCGAAAATGGTTCCGAATTTCGACAATTTACAAACCCGTATCAAAAACGTCAATGTCAAATTCACCGGGAGTTTATACCTACCGTTAATATCTATTTTTTTTAAGCCGAAGGCATATACTGTCGTACATTTCCTAATGGACTGTACCTGTTTTCCACAGTACCCATATAACATATCTATGAAATCCATGTATGACAGCTGTTACAGTTTTAACATATTTTAGTTCAGAAAATAAATTAATATGGATCATGTATAATGAGGATAACAATGCTGTCTATGCATTATTTAAATGGAAGCTTCAATTATATTTGGAAACCGTGCACATTGAGGCAAGATAAAAACTACGGAGACATGTTTGTCTAATTCAGATCGATAAACATGTAAAGAGTTGTGGTTTCTAGAGTCAATCGGTGGAAATCATACTCCTAGAGCTGTATTTTTAAAATCAAGAGCTGGAGATGTGAGGTCCAGCGCTTTAGATTTTTGGTCCAGCACTGTAGATGTAAAGTCTAGCGCAGAAGATCTAAAGTCCAGCGCTGTAGATTTAAAGTCCAGCGCTGCAGATGTAAAGTCAAGCGCTGTAGCTGTAGAGTCTAGCGCTGCAAATGTGAATTCTAGCGCTTTAGATGTATACAAAATATAGCTCTAGAGATGTAAATTCCACGTTACATCTTCAGCGCTGGACTTAACATATGCAGTGCTGGACTTAACATCTACAGCGATGGACTTAACATTTACAACGTTGGACTTAACATCTTCAACGCTGGACTTAACATATACAGCGCTAGAATTTAAATCTGCAACTTTTGGGTTTAAACACCCCAACAACTCATCTGTATGAGACCAACAGAACTCCGATGTCTGTGCATGTGTATGTGTGTGTGTGAGGGGGAGGGTATTACTATTGTTATTGTAAAATGAAAACAAAAACAAACCATCCAGTTGGAACTTTGGTGGATAGTTGTCTCATTGGTAATCACACCACATCTTTTTATTTTTACATTGTGGATATATACATTTATATATGTATATGTATAATTCTCTGTATAAGAAAATATGAAGATGTGGTATGATTGCCAATGAGATAATTATCCACCACTGTTCAAATGAATTGGATGTAAGCAGTTATAGGCAGCCATACAGGTCTTCAACAATGAGAAAACCCCATACTGTATAGTCGGCAATAAAAGCACCGATATGAAATAAATGAAGCATTTATACATGAGCTACATGTATGTAGATTAGAAAATTGTTTACAGGAGGATTTCAAAAATAAATATACTGGCCTAGTAAGAACAGTAAATAAATAAGTTAAAAGTCGGTGATTAGTCTCCTTAGGTGAGTTCACAGTTGAGGAGTTAAAACGAGGACCGGTTAGGACAATTAGAACATAGTCATTGGAGACAGACATTCCATAACGGTCAACCAACTAGTCAAGGCGCCAAAATAATTTTCGAAGAGACGACTCCAAGTTTACCACTTAGAACCCTTGGTTCAATAGGTTCATTTCAATCAGTCACACTATATCAAGAAGTCGAACTTATGTAATCAAGGTATATATATTTGCGAAAGCAAATTTACAGATCTAACATTGTTGAGTTGATGTTTAGACGAGTTGTATATACATTATGTACACAGCCATGTATCACCATCATTGATGGCGATCCGATGGATACATCTGTTGTAGAGTTGTCACTGACTCAGACGTACTTATATATATATATATATATATATAAAATATATAGATATACAACTCGTCTAAACATCAACCCAACAATGTTAGATCTGTAAATTTGCTTTCGCATAACGGTCAACCAACTAGTCATGGCGCCAAAATAATTTTCGAAGAGACGACTCCAAGTTTACCACTTAGAACCCTTGGTTCAATAGGTTCATTTCAATCAGTCACACTATATCAAGAAGTCGAACTTATGTAATCAAGGTATATATATTTGTGAAAGCAAATTTACAGATCTAACCTTTTGTGATGAAGTATATATTTATCAGTGTTTTAGTTTTCTTTGTAGCTTCTGTAGTAGGTGGTTTTCTATGCGTTAGGAATAACACCAATGAGAGCTTAAGGTTCTGATTCTTTATTGTACCAGTATATAAAATACAAGTCTGAAATAGCAATACAACATATATAAATAACAAGCTATTTCATATAACATAAATATATATATACTTTACGAATATCACAGGTTATATAATAAGAAATATAATAAATAGTATAGTTAACTGTTATTAAGTAAGTAGCAAGTAAAATGTGTTGCAAGTAGAAAACGTTCAAAGTTTACATTCAATGAAATTGACATCGGGTGCCACGTGTACTTTTACAATTGCTTGACCTTTTCACGATACACTAATTCGGAATGTGATATGTAATTTTCGTGTATCTGTATTTGTATTCAATACTGGTTTACCTTACAAACGGTATATAATAAATGTTACATCTACATTTATTAATAATGACTTCATTAAAATATATAATACGTATAATAATTAACTACATAATATCATACAACAATCATAAAGTTGCAAATATAATAATCATAAAGACTTATGATGTCAATATTATCGATTCATTAAAAGCTCCAAATTAACGGGAGGTTTACAATACAATATAAACAAAGTTAAACTATAAATAAATATACTCTTACCACTTGTGGAGTGAGTTGTACTGATACGGTTAACGGCACATCATATAAACATCACACAATCATGTGCTCTACATAATTACATTACATGGAGTCCTGAAACCAAAATACGAACATAAATACTCGGACTCTAATTATAAAATATACAACGTAACAAATATTCTTTACTCATTCATATTTGTACTTGGTAAAAACTATTTACTACAAAACTATTACTTTATATAGATGGAAACACTTTTCCGTCTTTCACTTAATAAGCCGCCATTTACAAAATATAGACTATTCATGACAATAATCAAATAGTAATGTACGTAAATTAACAATACAATTCTACCGTGGCAAATAAACCGTAGATTATAAAATCATATACTTCTAGCTTAATAAAATACTATCATGTACATCTCGTGTACTTGTGTAACATACATGCGATATGAGGAGAACGTTACAAAGCAAAATAGAAACTTTACTAAAATATCATTTACGTGAAAAATATAAATAAGGTTAATAAAGAAGTAACTTACAGTATTCTATAATAATGTTGTCCAAAATATATAAGGTTTACAGGTAAACTATGTGGTCAAGATAAACAGACATAAATTCAATGGACTGTCATGGCTATCGTCCCGTGGAAATGTACAGGTACAAAACAAAGGAAATTAAACTTGACCGCGAAATATTAACAGCCAATCAAATACAATGATTTAAGTAAATCCCTAATGAATATTCATAGCAAATAACGTGAATATTACTATACAGAAAAATAAAGTTTGCAAGTAATAATTTAAACTGAATATACAATATTCCAATACGTAATTAAGCTTTATAATAAATATAGTAATTAAATAAATGATTTTTACAATATATAAAATTATTATAAAAATCACTCTGCTACATTCTCCCCGCTGTAGGAAAATGACTTCCACGTCATTCCAGACTGTTTCCCCCTTCACTGAAGTTTGACGTCCTCGGCAAGCCATTAACCAGTTCGCATGATGTCGAGGATGGTTCTTGACAACTCCATCTCTAAACCTTTAAATCTTCCTTTTCTTGCTTCAGACTCCAACCAGTGAATCCTCATTAACCAATCCGGCTGTTGGATAGTAGTAGCCTGCTTGTATACAACATAGTCATCCAGGTATTTCGGTTGTTTCCTTTCCCTCTGAGGTCTAGTTGATACTGGTGGGTCGCGTGGTGGTGTCGGTAGGTAACGTCTCCTTCGAATTCGTGGTTGTTGTTCCGGAGCTATGGTGGGTTCGTCTGCCTCTTCATGTGATAAGTCTGTTGGCGCACTCTCATGTCGATCAATAGAAGTGTTTTCTTCAGTAGTCTGAGCAGTCGCTTCTTCAGGTTCCTCATCACTCACAGGGTTTGGTTCTGCAGCTGTAATAATGTCCACAGGAAGAGCGTCCCCTCCTAAACCAGTTCCCTGCTGATCACTACTCTCAGCTCCAGCATGGCCGTCACCAGTGAAACCAAGAGTTCCTTCTTCTTGTAGGTCCACAACTGGTACATCACTGTTAATGTTGTCCTGTGTATCCTGATCAAGTATATAATATCCACACTCCTGCTCCGACTCCTCATCTGATACTTCATCAGTGGTCCTGTTCTCACTGTTCCCTTCAGATTTCGTCGGTTCCTCGGGCTGCTTCTTTCTTCTTTGCCTGGGCGCAGGACGTTTCTTTTCTTTATCTGTATCTCTAACAGTTGACAGATCTCCAATAGGCAAGAAAAGATTCCTATGTAAAGTCCTCTTTCTTCCTTCTTTATTCTCTTTCTGAACCACGTACACTGGTATTCCATAATTAGGCTGACTAAGTATACGGTACGGGTCATCTTCCCACCTATCTGCTAACTTGTGCTTTCCATCAAAAGCTAGAGTCTTGACTAAAACTCTATCTCCCGGTTTCAGCACAGCTCCTTTTACTCTCTGGTCGTAGTGTGTCTTCTGTCGTTTCTGGGCAGCAAAGATGTTCCTTGTTGCTGTATCATATGCTTTGCGTAGTCTTTCTTGCATTTCTTCTGCATACTTAGTTGTAGTTATAGGTTCAGCTTCATCTCCAATTCCAAAAGCGATGTCTATAGGTAGCTTTGGCTGTCTTCCGAACATCAGGAAATATGGAGAGAATCCAGTTGATGTTTGACGAGTGCAATTGTAAGCATGAACAAGACCAGCAACATGCGACTTCCAATCTTTCTTCTGGACGTTCTCTAATGTTCCCAACATACCAAGTAACGTCCTATTGAAACGTTCAGTGATGCCATTGCCCATTGGATGATACGGTGTTGTTCGTGACTTAGTCATACCAGTGAGGTTACATAATTCCTTAATGATTTTGGATCCAAAGTTGGCACCTTGATCGGAGTGAATTCTTTCTGGCAAACCATAGTGGACTACAAAGTTGTTGAAGAATGCGTCTGCAGTTGTTTTTGCTGTCTGGTTTCTTGTTGGTATTGCCAATGCATATCGAGTGAAGTGGTCTGTTATTACAAGTATGTTCTCAAATCCACCTGTAGATCTTTCAAGTGAGAGATAGTCCATACATACTAACTCAAGAGATTGTGTTGTCTCGATACTAATGAGTGGTGCTCTGTGACTTGCAGGTTGCTTTCGTCGAATACATCTGTCGCAGTTCGATATCCAATTGTCAACATCTCGATTCATACCAAACCAAACAAAACGATCTCTAACCAATGATACTGTTTTGTCTCTGCCTTGATGTCCCATCTCATCATGTAATGCTGTTAATACTTTGGAAATACAGACTTTGGGTAATACAAGTTGTTTATGTTGTTCCCCATTGTCGTGGATAATACGGTAGAGTACGCCATCAACCATTTTCAATTTGTCGTAGTTGTTAATAAACCAAGTGGTCCATGGTGAACGTTCTAACTGTTCTTTTCGTGGCTTGCGATGTTCATCAACCCAATATATCCAATCTTTCAGGTAAGAATCTTGCTTCTGTTCCATCTTGATGTTGACTAGATGTTGTGATGCTAAGTATGGATCATCCGTGGCTTTGGGTGTTGTCATCGATAATGTCTGAACATATGGTTGTGCATGTTGTAGCTGACAAATGGCTTTCACAGAATCTGTACTAATGTTGGAGGTGTTGGTACGACCAAGTAGTTCTGGAAGTCTGGAAAGTGCATCTGCATCAGCGTTGTTGGCACCAGGTCAATAGACGATATTAAAGTTGTATGATGACAAACTTGCTATCCAACGATGACCAGTGGCGTCTAGCTTCGCTGTTGTTAAAACGTAGGTAAGTGGGTTGTTGTCTGTAACCACGGTAAATGTGTTGCCATAAAGGTAATCATGAAACTTCTCTGTTACTGACTATTTCAGAGCAAGGAATTCTAACTTATGAACTGGATAGTTCCTCTATGTCTTACTAAGTCCTCTGCTGGCATAGGCTATGGCTCTTTTCTTTCCTTCTTGTGATTGGTACAGTATTGCTCCAAGACCAAGCATAGATGCGTCTGTATGTAATTCAAAAGGTTCCTTGTAACGTGGATAACCAAGAACAGGTGGCATCGCTAGTTGACTTTTGAGCTTCTGGAAGGCATCTTCTTGTGGCTTGTCCCAAACCCATGATGTTACTGTTGGCTTCTTAAGTTTTCGTTTACTAGACTTCTTTGGTGTAGGCATTAAGTCTGTGAGCGGTCTTGCTATCTTGGAGAAGTCTTTGACAAACTTGCGGTAATAACCGACAAAACCAAGGAAACGACGTACTTCTTCTGGCGTTGTGGGTCGAGGCCAGTTGATTACTTTCTCTAGTTTATCTGGATCGGGTGAAATACCATCTTTAGAGACAATGTGACCGATGTACTTAACTTTGTCTTTGAAGAATGCACATTTCTTGGGCGAAAGTTTCAAGTTGTGTTCTCGGAGTCGTTGTAGTACCATCTGTAGTCTTTCAAGATGTTCTTCATACGTCTCTGAAAAGATGATCAAATCGTCAAGATATATAAAGCATATATCTAGGTGAAGATCTCAAAGTATCTGTTCCATGAGGCGTTGGTAAGTTGCTGGGCTGTTTACGAGGCCAAACGGTAGTCTGTTGAACTCGTAGAAACCAAGAGGTCCGACTGTAAACGCTGTTCTAGCCTTGTGTGTCTCTTCAACCTCTACTTGGTGATAACCACTCTTCATGTCCATGACGGTGTAGTAGTTGTTTCCTCCTAATGCGTCCAGGATTTCTTCGCTTCTCGGAAGAGCATATGAGTCTTTAATCGTCAGTTGGTTCAATTGTCTATAGTCCACACACATTCTGAGCTTGTTGTCTTTCTTTCTGACCAATACAACATTCGATGACCAAGGCGAATGTGAACGACGAATGATCCCAGCAGTAAGAAGTTGTTGAAGGTGAGTTCTAACTTCGTCGAATAAGGCAGGTGGAATACGCCGGTGTCGTTGTTTGAATGGTGTTTCATCTATCAGTTCTATCTTATGCTGTACGGCGGTAATGTGGCCTATATCAGTATCTGAAGTGCTGAATACATCTCTGAATTGATGTAGAAGTTCTCTGGCTTTACGTAGTTGATCATCAGTAAGTGTATCTGGAAATGTAGATTCATTCCATGCATCTTGTTCGTAGGTGTCTGGTACATCAATGTCGATGACTGAAACAGGTTGAAGTTCGCAAAGGATGGCATTTGGCGAAACTGTCACTGTTCTGGTAGTTACATTGCTGATGTGTACTGGTATGATGCTGTTGTTTCTATACTGATATGATACTAGTGATGGAGCTATATCTAAATCTGATGGTATTGCTGCTCTATCGGTTGACTGTAGGAGTCCACAAACTGGATGGTAAGGTAGTTCATGGTCCATGTATCCCTGTAGAACGACATCTTTGTTAGGTGGTATACGAATTGTCTTTCCTTCAGCACTCTTAATGATGGCAAGTCTGTTGCATCTCTTCTGCAGTTCTTTATCCCTAAGAAGCAAACATCTAAATGTGATATACCAAGGTGTATGTAGATCTGCTGTTTGTAGAAAACGTGACCCGTATCGTTGCTTTACATCAGTCATAGCTGCTGTCAAAACGTTGGTTCCCAGTAGAAGTGGTACAAGCTGGTTGTAAGAACTGTCTGGAACGACTAACAGTAAACATTGCTGAGGATCTGCTGATGTAGATGTACCTGGTAATTGTAAATCTGCTGAGATATAACCAATATATGGCATGTTCTGGCCATCTGCACATTCGATGTTAAGTATCTGGTTGAGTGTCTGGCTAGGACTGTCAGCAAGGTACTGTCGATGGAATGACTGGCTAACTGTACTGACTGTAGAACCAGTATCTAGTAGTGCTGCTGCTTGAAGTCCATTGATGACTACTGTGACTTCATTAGGGCTAACAAGTAATCCTTCTGTATCACCTGATGACTGTCGTTGTTGGTACATCTTAGCTTCAGTGTTCATCTGCTGAAAGTTGCAGGCTTTTCTGGTGTGATCCAATCTAACACAGCAGGCAAAGGCATAGTGGCCTGGTTGTCCACATCTGTAGCATATAACAGGTTCTCTGGATGGTTGAGATACATAAGTCGGAGTAGGAGCAGGTTGGTATTCAGCTTCTATCTGGTCCCAGTATGGACGTTGTCTGTTGCGTCTTCGGTGGCGACGACGTTTTATGCGTGGTGGATAGTACTGTGGGTCAAAAGTGTCGTAAGTGTTGTAGGGTTGGTCATACGTGGCGTTGTAACATGGCTCATACGGTTGTTCATACATGGCTAACGGTGTAGACTAGTGTACCTATAAACATTCAATTCATGTACCCTAATTCAAGTTCAATATTAATGCAAAAATCTAATAAGTGTCAACACCACCACACTAAATGATCAAATGAAAATTTTTAATCAATACTAAAAAATAATCAACAATGTCTATCTACAATCTCAAAATCTAGATACTATCTAACTCAGTGAATGTCTAATATGTAAATAATATATGACAATAAATTTTAATTCATATCAACTTAAGTACCAATTCACTATACAAAGTACATTTATAAACGATATATATACTATGTATCTAATATAAACTAGCAATGCTACACATAGAACATAATGTGTGTTATAATGGCTAAGTTCAACTGAACATTGACCTATACCATGTGGGTTATAGTTCAATGTAAGTACAATACACTACAACTGTATACCGAAAAATAAATTTAAAATATAAAAGTGTATGCTATATACTATGTAGCTATGCTACTGTAATCTACAAAGTATGTTTATCACTATCAGCAATACATGTACACCATAAAGAAATGCCTAAATAATATAAGTGTACATGTCCTCTGACAGACTAAGTCCGTATCCAAGTATTCCTCGAAAAAAAAAAAAAAAAAATTTTAATGTGTTTAAATGTTAAGTATGAAAAGGTCAAAATGTAGGACGTCAAAAAAAAATTTAAAGTCCAAAAAGTGGATGCAAAATTTCAAAATTAAATTCTAAGTGTGTAAATGTTTCAAGTGTATGCTAAGTTTCAATGTATCAAAGTGGTATACAGTATATAATGTAAATAAATAAGTCCTACCTTAAACTAGAAAACTATTCCAATAATTACACTGTTCCACAAAAGTATAATTAAATCACAATATTTCACAATGTAGAATAATACAAGTTCAGTTTTCCAAAAGTGAAAAAAAACAAAAAGTCAAGTTACTATAAGTAACATCCGGTACTACAATGTCATCCGGTAAACTGTAAACAAACGCACGTGGACGATGATCACATGGGTCGGAATGTTAGTAAACATAAGCACGTGGTAAAGTTCATCACATGGTACCATAACGGAAGTAAACAAACACACATGGTCACTGCATACATGGACTGGAAACATCTAATGGTGGTCACTGACATCAAATCTGGATCTCCACAAAAACTGGTATGTGCCATCAACCCAACGAAACGTGGGCGCCATTTGTAGTAGGTGGTTTTCTATGCGTTAGGAATAACACCAATGAGAGCTTAAGGTTCTGATTCTTTATTGTACCAGTATATAAAATACAAGTCTGAAATAGCAATACAACATATATAAATAACAAGCTATTTCATATAACATAAATATATATATACTTTACGAATATCACAGGTTATATAATAAGAAATATAATAAATAGTATAGTTAACTGTTATTAAGTAAGTAGCAAGTAAAATGTGTTGCAAGTAGAAAACGTTCAAAGTTTACATTCTATGAAATTGACATCGGGTGCCACGTGTACTTTTACAATTGCTTGACCTTTTCACGATACACTAATTCGGAATGTGATATGTAATTTTCGTGTATCTGTGTATTTGTATTCAATACTGGTTTACCTTACAAACGGTATATAATAAATGTTACATCTACATTTATTAATAATGACTTCATTAAAATATATAATACGTATAATAATTAACTACATAATATCATACAACAATCATAAAGTTGCAAATATAATAATCATAAAGACTTAAGATGTCAATATTATCGATTCATTAAAAGCTCCAAATTAACGGGAGGTAATTCATGTTTACAATACAATATAAACAAAGTTAAACTATAAATAAATATACTCTTACCACTTGTGGAGTGAGTTGTACTGATACGGTTAACGGCACATCATATAAACATCACACAATCATGTGCTCTACATAATTACATTACATGGAGTCCTGAAACCAAAATACGAACATAAATACTCGGACTCTAATTATAAAAATATACAACGTAACAAATATTCTTTACTCATTCATATTTGTACTTGGTAAAAACTATTTACTACAAAACTATTACTTTATATAGATGGAAACACTTTTCCGTCTTTCACTTAATAAGCCGCCATTTATAAAATATAGACTATTCATGACAATAATCAAATAGTAATGTACGCAAATTAACAATACAATTCTACCGTGGCAAATAAACCGTAGATTATAAAATCATATACTTCTAGCTTAATAAAATACTATCATGTACATCTCGTGTACTTGTGTAACATACATGCGATATGAGGAGAACGTTACAAAGCAAAATAGAAACTTTACTAAAATATCATTTACGTGAAAAATATAAATAAGGTTAATAAAGAAGTAACTTACAGTATTCTATAATAATGTTGTCCAAAATATATAAGGTTTACAGGTAAACTATGTGGTCAAGATAAACAGACATAAATTCAATGGACTGTCATGGCTATCGTCCCGTGGAAATGTACAGGTACAAAACAAAGGAAATTAAACTTGACCGCGAAATATTAACAGCCAATCAAATACAATGATTTAAGTAAATCCCTAATGAATATTCATAGCAAATAACGTGAATATTACTATACAGAAAAATAAAGTTTGCAAGTAATAATTTAAACTGAATATACAATATTCCAATACGTAATTAAGCTTTATAATAAATATAGTAATTAAATAAATGATTTTTACAATATATAAAATTATTATAAAAATCACTCTGCTACATTCTCCCCGCTGTAGGAAAATGACTTCCACGTCATTCCAGACTGTTTCCCCCTTCACTGAAGTTTGACGTCCTCGGCAAGCCATTAACCAGTTCGCATGATGTCGAGGATGGTTCTTGACAACTCCATCTCTAAACCTTTAAATCTTCCTTTTCTTGCTTCAGACTCCAACCAGTGAATCCTCATTAACCAATCCGGCTGTTGGATAGTAGTAGCCTGCTTGTATACAACATAGTCATCCAGGTATTTCGGTTGTTTCCTTTCCCTCTGAGGTCTAGTTGATACTGGTGGGTCGCGTGGTGGTGTCGGTAGGTAACGTCTCCTTCGAATTCGTGGTTGTTGTTCCGGAGCTATGGTGGGTTCGTCTGCCTCTTCATGTGATAAGTCTGTTGGCGCACTCTCATGTCGATCAATAGAAGTGTTTTCTTCAGTAGTCTGAGCAGTCGCTTCTTCAGGTTCCTCATCACTCACAGGGTTTGGTTCTGCAGCTGTAATAATGTCCACAGGAAGAGCGTCCCCTCCTAAACCAGTTCCCTGCTGATCACTACTCTCAGCTCCAGCATGGCCGTCACCAGTGAAACCAAGAGTTCCTTCTTCTTGTAGGTCCACAACTGGTACATCACTGTTAATGTTGTCCTGTGTATCCTGATCAAGTATATAATATCCACACTCCTGCTCCGACTCCTCATCTGATACTTCATCAGTGGTCCTGTTCTCACTGTTCCCTTCAGATTTCGTCGGTTCCTCGGGCTGCTTCTTTCTTCTTTGCCTGGGCGCAGGACGTTTCTTTTCTTTATCTGTATCTCTAACAGTTGACAGATCTCCAATAGGCAAGAAAAGATTCCTATGTAAAGTCCTCTTTCTTCCTTCTTTATTCTCTTTCTGAACCACGTACACTGGTATTCCATAATTAGGCTGACTAAGTATACGGTACGGGTCATCTTCCCACCTATCTGCTAACTTGTGCTTTCCATCAAAAGCTAGAGTCTTGACTAAAACTCTATCTCCCGGTTTCAGCACAGCTCCTTTTACTCTCTGGTCGTAGTGTGTCTTCTGTCGTTTCTGGGCAGCAAAGATGTTCATTGTTGCTGTATCATATGCTTTGCGTAGTCTTTCTTGCATTTCTTCTGCATACTTAGTTGTAGTTATAGGTTCAGCTTCATCTCCAATTCCAAAAGCGATGTCTATAGGTAGCTTTGGCTGTCTTCCGAACATCAGGAAATATGGAGAGAATCCAGTTGATGTTTGACGAGTGCAATTGTAAGCATGAACAAGACCAGCAACATGCGACTTCCAATCTTTCTTCTGGACGTTCTCTAATGTTCCCAACATACCAAGTAACGTCCTATTGAAACGTTCAGTGATGCCATTGCCCATTGGATGATACGGTGTTGTTCGTGACTTAGTCATACCAGTGAGGTTACATAATTCCTTAATGATTTTGGATCCAAAGTTGGCACCTTGATCGGAGTGAATTCTTTCTGGCAAACCATAGTGGACTACAAAGTTGTTGAAGAATGCGTCTGCAGTTGTTTTTGCTGTCTGGTTTCTTGTTGGTATTGCCAATGCATATCGAGTGAAGTGGTCTGTTATTACAAGTATGTTCTCAAATCCACCTGTAGATCTTTCAAGTGAGAGATAGTCCATACATACTAACTCAAGAGATTGTGTTGTCTCGATACTAATGAGTGGTGCTCTGTGACTTGCAGGTTGCTTTCGTCGAATACATCTGTCGCAGTTCGATATCCAATTGTCAACATCTCGATTCATACCAAACCAAACAAAACGATCTCTAACCAATGATACTGTTTTGTCTCTGCCTTGATGTCCCATCTCATCATGTAATGCTGTTAATACTTTGGAAATACAGACTTTGGGTAATACAAGTTGTTTATGTTGTTCCCCATTGTCGTGGATAATACGGTAGAGTACGCCATCAACCATTTTCAATTTGTCGTAGTTGTTAATAAACCAAGTGGTCCATGGTGAACGTTCTAACTGTTCTTTTCGTGGCTTGCGATGTTCATCAACCCAATATATCCAATCTTTCAGGTAAGAATCTTGCTTCTGTTCCATCTTGATGTTGACTAGATGTTGTGATGCTAAGTATGGATCATCCGTGGCTTTGGGTGTTGTCATCGATAATGTCTGAACATATGGTTGTGCATGTTGTAGACAATGGCTTTCACAGAATCTGTACTAATGTTGGAGGTGTTGGTACGACCAAGTAGTTCTGGAAGTCTGGAAAGTGCATCTGCATCAGCGTTGTTGGCACCAGGTCAATAGACGATATTAAAGTTGTATGATGACAAACTTGCTATCCAACGATGACCAGTGGCGTCTAGCTTCGCTGTTGTTAAAACGTAGGTAAGTGGGTTGTTGTCTGTAACCACGGTAAATGTGTTGCCATAAAGGTAATCATGAAACTTCTCTGTTACTGACTATTTCAGAGCAAGGAATTCTAACTTATGAACTGGATAGTTCCTCTATGTCTTACTAAGTCCTCTGCTGGCATAGGCTATGGCTCTTTTCTTTCCTTCTTGTGATTGGTACAGTATTGCTCCAAGACCAAGCATAGATGCGTCTGTATGTAATTCAAAAGGTTCCTTGTAACGTGGATAACCAAGAACAGGTGGCATCGCTAGTTGACTTTTGAGCTTCTGGAAGGCATCTTCTTGTGGCTTGTCCCAAACCCATGATGTTACTGTTGGCTTCTTAAGTTTTCGTTTACTAGACTTCTTTGGTGTAGGCATTAAGTCTGTGAGCGGTCTTGCTATCTTGGAGAAGTCTTTGACAAACTTGCGGTAATAACCGACAAAACCAAGGAAACGACGTACTTCTTCTGGCGTTGTGGGTCGAGGCCAGTTGATTACTTTCTCTAGTTTATCTTGATCGGTTGAAATACCATCTTTAGAGACAATGTGACCGATGTACTTAACTTTGTCTTTGAAGAATGCACATTTCTTGGGCGAAAGTTTCAAGTTGTGTTCTCGGAGTCGTTGTAGTACCATCTGTAGTCTTTCAAGATGTTCTTCATACGTCTCTGAAAAGATGATCAAATCGTCAAGATATATAAAGCATATATCTAGGTGAAGATCTCAAAGTATCTGTTCCATGAGGCGTTGGTAAGTTGCTGGGCTGTTTACGAGGCCAAACGGTAGTCTGTTGAACTCGTAGAAACCAAGAGGTCCGACTGTAAACGCTGTTCTAGCCTTGTGTGTCTCTTCAACCTCTACTTGGTGATAACCACTCTTCATGTCCATGACGGTGTAGTAGTTGTTTCCTCCTAATGCGTCCAGGATTTCTTCGCTTCTCGGAAGAGCATATGAGTCTTTAATCGTCAGTTGGTTCAATTGTCTATAGTCCACACACATTCTGAGCTTGTTGTCTTTCTTTCTGACCAATACAACATTCGATGACCAAGGCGAATGTGAACGACGAATGATCCCAGCAGTAAGAAGTTGTTGAAGGTGAGTTCTAACTTCGTCGAATAAGGCAGGTGGAATACGCCGGTGTCGTTGTTTGAATGGTGTTTCATCTATCAGTTCTATCTTATGCTGTACGGCGGTAATGTGGCCTATATCAGTATCTGAAGTGCTGAATACATCTCTGAATTGATGTAGAAGTTCTCTGGCTTTACGTAGTTGATCATCAGTAAGTGTATCTGGAAATGTAGATTCATTCCATGCATCTTGTTCGTAGGTGTCTGGTACATCAATGTCGATGACTGAAACAGGTTGAAGTTCGCAAAGGATGGCATTTGGCGAAACTGTCACTGTTCTGGTAGTTACATTGCTGATGTGTACTGGTATGATGCTGTTGTTTCTATACTGATATGATACTAGTGATGGAGCTATATCTAAATCTGATGGTATTGCTGCTCTATCGGTTGACTGTAGGAGTCCACAAACTGGATGGTAAGGTAGTTCATGGTCCATGTATCCCTGTAGAACGACATCTTTGTTAGGTGGTATACGAATTGTCTTTCCTTCAGCACTCTTAATGATGGCAAGTCTGTTGCATCTCTTCTGCAGTTCTTTATCCCTAAGAAGCAAACATCTAAATGTGATATACCAAGGTGTATGTAGATCTGCTGTTTGTAGAAAACGTGACCCGTATCGTTGCTTTACATCAGTCATAGCTGCTGTCAAAACGTTGGTTCCCAGTAGAAGTGGTACAAGCTGGTTGTAAGAACTGTCTGGAACGACTAACAGTAAACATTGCTGAGGATCTGCTGATGTAGATGTACCTGGTAATTGTAAATCTGCTGAGATATAACCAATATATGGCATGTTCTGGCCATCTGCACATTCGATGTTAAGTATCTGGTTGAGTGTCTGGCTAGGACTGTCAGCAAGGTACTGTCGATGGAATGACTGGCTAACTGTACTGACTGTAGAACCAGTATCTAGTAGTGCTGCTGCTTGAAGTCCATTGATGACTACTGTGACTTCATTATGGGCTAACAAGTAATCCTTCTGTATCACCTGATGACTGTCGTTGTTGGTACATCTTAGCTTCAGTGTTCATCTGCTGAAAGTTGCAGGCTTTTCTGGTGTGATCCAATCTAACACAGCAGGCAAAGGCATAGTGGCCTGGTTGTCCACATCTGTAGCATATAACAGGTTCTCTGGATGGTTGAGATACATAAGTCGGAGTAGGAGCAGGTTGGTATTCAGCTTCTATCTTGTCCCAGTATGGACGTTGTCTGTTGCGTCTTCGGTGGCGACGACGTTTTATGCGTGGTGGATAGTACTGTGGGTCAAAAGTGTCGTAAGTGTTGTAGGGTTGGTCATACGTGGCGTTGTAACATGGCTCATACGGTTGTTCATACATGGCTAACGGTGTAGACTAGTGTACCTATAAACATTCAATTCATGTACCCTAATTCAAGTTCAATATTAATGCAAAAATCTAATAAGTGTCAACACCACCACACTAAATGATCAAATGAAAATTTTTAATCAATACTAAAAAATAATCAACAATGTCTATCTACAATCTCAAAATCTAGATACTATCTAACTCAGTGAATGTCTAATATGTAAATAATATATGACAATAAATTTTAATTCATATCAACTTAAGTACCAATTCACTATACAAAGTACATTTATAAACGATATATATACTATGTATCTAATATAAACTAGCAATGCTACACATAGAACATAATGTGTGTTATAATGGCTAAGTTCAACTGAACATTGACCTATACCATGTGGGTTATAGTTCAATGTAAGTACAATACACTACAACTGTATACCGAAAAATAAATTTAAAATATAAAAGTGTATGCTATATACTATGTAGCTATGCTACTGTAATCTACAAAGTATGTTTATCACTATCAGCAATACATGTACACCATAAAGAAATGCCTAAATAATATAAGTGTACATGTCCTCTGACAGACTAAGTCCGTATCCAAGTATTCCTCGAAAAAAAAAAAAAAAAAATTTAATGTGTTTAAATGTTAAGTATGAAAAGGTCAAAATGTAGGACGTCAAAAAAAAATTTAAAGTCCAAAAAGTGGATGCAAAATTTCAAAATTAAATTCTAAGTGTGTAAATGTTTCAAGTGTATGCTAAGTTTCAATGTATCAAAGTGGTATACAGTATATAATGTAAATAAATAAGTCCTACCTTAAACTAGAAAACTATTCCAATAATTACACTGTTCCACAAAAGTATAATTAAATCACAATATTTCACAATGTAGAATAATACAAGTTCAGTTTTCCAAAAGTGAAAAAAAAACAAAAAGTCAAGTTACTATAAGTAACATCCGGTACTACAATGTCATCCGGTAAACTGTAAACAAACGCACGTGGACGATGATCACATGGGTCGGAATGTTAGTAAACATAAGCACGTGGTAAAGTTCATCACATGGTACCATAACGGAAGTAAACAAACACACATGGTCACTGCATACATGGACTGGAAACATCTAATGGTGGTCACTGACATCAAATCTGGATCTCCACAAAAACTGGTATGTGCCATCAACCCAACGAAACGTGGGCGCCATTTGTAGTAGGTGGTTTTCTATGCGTTAGGAATAACACCAATGAGAGCTTAAGGTTCTGATTCTTTATTGTACCAGTATATAAAATACAAGTCTGAAATAGCAATACAACATATATAAATAACAAGCTATTTCATATAACATAAATATATATATACTTTACGAATATCACAGGTTATATAATAAGAAATATAATAAATAGTATAGTTAACTGTTATTAAGTAAGTAGCAAGTAAAATGTGTTGCAAGTAGAAAACGTTCAAAGTTTACATTCTATGAAATTGACATCGGGTGCCACGTGTACTTTTACAATTGCTTGACCTTTTCACGATACACTAATTCGGAATGTGATATGTAATTTTCGTGTATCTGTGTATTTGTATTCAATACTGGTTTACCTTACAAACGGTATATAATAAATGTTACATCTACATTTATTAATAATGACTTCATTAAAATATATAATACGTATAATAATTAACTACATAATATCATACAACAATCATAAAGTTGCAAATATAATAATCATAAAGACTTAAGATGTCAATATTATCGATTCATTAAAAGCTCCAAATTAACGGGAGGTAATTCATGTTTACAATACAATATAAACAAAGTTAAACTATAAATAAATATACTCTTACCACTTGTGGAGTGAGTTGTACTGATACGGTTAACGGCACATCATATAAACATCACACAATCATGTGCTCTACATAATTACATTACATGGAGTCCTGAAACCAAAATACGAACATAAATACTCGGACTCTAATTATAAAAATATACAACGTAACAAATATTCTTTACTCATTCATATTTGTACTTGGTAAAAACTATTTACTACAAAACTATTACTTTATATAGATGGAAACACTTTTCCGTCTTTCACTTAATAAGCCGCCATTTATAAAATATAGACTATTCATGACAATAATCAAATAGTAATGTACGCAAATTAACAATACAATTCTACCGTGGCAAATAAACCGTAGATTATAAAATCATATACTTCTAGCTTAATAAAATACTATCATGTACATCTCGTGTACTTGTGTTACATGCATGCGATATGAGGAGAACGTTACAAAGCAAAATAGAAACTTTACTAAAATATCATTTACGTGAAAAATATAAATAAGGTTAATAAAGAAGTAACTTACAGTATTCTATAATAATGTTGTCCAAAATATATAAGGTTTACAGGTAAACTATGTGGTCAAGATAAACAGACATAAATTCAATGGACTGTCATGGCTATCGTCCCGTGGAAATGTACAGGTACAAAACAAAGGAAATTAAACTTGACCGCGAAATATTAACAGCCAATCAAATACAATGATTTAAGTAAATCCCTAATGAATATTCATAGCAAATAACGGGAATATTACTATACAGAAAAATAAAGTTTGCAAGTAATAATTTAAACTGAATATACAATATTCCAATACGTAATTAAGCTTTATAATAAATATAGTAATTAAATAAATGATTTTTACAATATATAAAATTATTATAAATCACTCTGCTACACTTCTGTCAACCCCTCTCCTTTTTTTAAATCATTCGATCGTTTCGTACACAATAAAATGATTTTCTGAAAAGAACATTTATGAATGAAAAGCTTCTTATCAAAGATAAGAAAGCAAATATATATACACATATTAATGGGTTTTAAATACTTATAATAACACCGAATACGACACCAATTTTACTTGCCATGAGCAAAACAAAGCGTGCGACTGGTAGAACGTAAGGTCCTTACTCTTTTAAAGCCTGCGAGTCCCTCCATTTTGTGATGAAGTATATATTTATCAGTGTTTTAGTTTTCTTTGTAGCTTCTGTCAACCACTCTCCTTTTTTTAAATCATTCGATCGTTTCGTACACAATAAAATGATTTTCTGAAAAGAACATTTATGAATGAAAAGCTTCTTATCAAAGATAAGAAAGAGCGAAGAAATTATAATTGTTTTCATGTTTTGTTCTTGATTCAGATATTTCTACTGTTATCGAAAAGTTGGGTAAGAGCAACGCACCTGTATATCATTGTAACCTGTAAACGGACATACTTCTTGAGGTAGTGTTTGAGTAAGATTCGAATTTAAGTCTCATTTAGATTAATTAAGATTTCGAGTTGAAATTCGAGCTATTTTATATGTCTTTTTTAGTTCGTAATTAAATTTTTTATCGCGGAACAAGGGCTTTTGCTCGGGATTCCGAAAAGAGGGCTCCGGGGGATATGCGTACTAAATAAACAATGTTGCAGCATACAAAACGCAATATAGGAGTTGAAATAAAGTTATATGTGGTGTGATTGCCAATGAGAGAACTATCCACCAGAGTTTAAATGCAGTGGATATAAGAAATCATATATAGGCAACCGTGCAGCCTTCAACACTCCGTATAGATAAATGAAATAGTTCTTAATGGTAGCTCGAAAAATTGCAGGTGCAATGTAATAGTTGCCAGTGGTTTCCGAACGACAAACAAAATCGAAAGACATTTAAACAGTGTCTATGCTCCATTTAAAAATGTAATGTGTCGTTTTATCATTTTAACTAGCGTTGACCGAAGCACGTTCTGTATCAAGCGCGAAATCGGAAAACTAAAAATGTGCGCACCATCAACGCGTTTACGACTCTAAGAAGTTATAAAACAAAGCATACAATTCTTATAATTACATGTGTAAGCTACACTTATGATTTTGAAGAATTATATCAAACTTTTTGTTTGTTTTTTCTATGCATTGTTTCAACATTGTCGTGCATAACACGTGCAGTGATAGCTGTTATAATTTATACATAAATAATATGATATAGGAATGCTTCACGATGGCTGTCAGCCAATCAAATTTACGAATTGTAATGAAAAATACACATAATGTAATTATTATTTCATAAAAAATCATTGTTCTTTCATGTAGCATTGAGACCAAAGGACTGCTCTGATTGCGATTAAACATTAAATAAAAGTGGTGTTTACAAAATTTACCCTGATAATGGACCAGGATTTGACGTTTTTTGTTAAATGAAAGTCGACGGTGGTGGCTGGACGGTAAGTTTCTTGATATCTATCTTACTTATTTAAAAAAAAATGTATATTTAGACGAAGAAGCAAAAAAACTTAAACAAAGTATTGCTGTATTTTACATTGTAAGGAAACATATCTATGAGATGAATTGCTAGCTCTGACTTATGTACTTTGAATAACACATGCAACGATTCTGGAATAATGAAAATTGAAAAAAATAATTTGATGCATCATTGTAAAGAAAAGATAAATAACGCGTGTTATCTAGTAAATCCTTGTCAGATTTATAAGTTTTTTTAAGTTGGTTTAACGTTGCGCAACGTTAGTGATCATATGATATTTCGTTGCGAGACCCAACAGAATCAAAAGTCTGCCGATAGACTCGTCTAATAGATACAATCGTTGTTCATTTTAAAGAGATTGGATAATAGGAAGGTTAGTGAAATTTAAAGAAATCTGACAATGCTGCGTTCCGTATTTAGTTGTTTATAAAAAAAACAAGATGACTAGGTGGTATGAATGCATGAATGCCATTGAGATATTCTCCACAAGAGACCATACGACACAGAACAACAATGAGTAAAACCATAGCCCATAGTCAGCTATAAAAAGCCCCGAAATGACAAATGTAAAACAATTCAAAGGAAAAAACTAATGGCCTGATGTATGTGCAAAACATGAACGAAACAAAAATGATATACAGCAACAAACGACAACCATTCAATTGCAGGCTCCTGGCTTGGGACAGGCACATTCAGATTGTGTTGGGGTTAAATAAGTTTGAAGGTGTTAGAATGAAATTCAAAACAGTGTGGCTGTGGCCATTGATTGACACATTAAACCCATCCATTGACTGGAACAATTTACGTGAACGTTTGTCTGTAACGACCACTGTTCACGACGTACCTACGATAGACGTTTAAACTGTGGGGTCACCAAAGGTTTCTTAACGCCTTTAATTATAAAATAATTCAAAAAATTAATCAGGAATAACCTTTATGTTTTGATTTATATAATTGATATAAATCAAAACATCGTGTTATTTCTGATTAGTTTTTCGAATTACTTTATTAAGGTGTTGAGAACCTTTGGTGACCCCATAGTTTAGGTGTCTTTAAAAAGTACATAGTGAGCAGTAGTTGTTACATACAAACGTTCACTAAATTGTCCCAGTCAATGGATGAATTTTATGTGTCAATCAATGACCACAGCCACACTGTTTTGAATTTCATTCTAATTGTCCCCTTACTAGGGACAGTAGTGTAACGGCACAAAACACATTAAACTATGAAAAACAATAAAGTTAACTAAAAACAAATATAAGAAACAGCAAAAACCGACAACCACTCAGTTACAGACTCTTGACTGGACAGGCACCTAAGTATGTTGTCTATTTTTATTCGATTTATGGTTAAAAATGTACCCTTGGTATCTAATTTCTCACTTGATAATTGATTGTTTTTAACAATCTTTTTTTTTCCTTCTTTCTCAATTGCGAGTAATCAGATTTAATTAAGATTAAGTGCTAAAGAATTTAGAACAATAGCAGATATGCCAAAATCCTTAACATCTATAATTACATCAAAATCAGCAAAAATGCAAATTCACCGAAATGCATGAATCTACATAAGAAAACGCCTGTACCAATCAGGAATATGACAGTTGTTACGATTTTCCGTTTTGAATTTTCCTCTGAGTTCGGTACTTTTGTAACTTTATTTTTTGTTGCTCATTTTACAATATAAAAATATAATAAATTTAAGGAGTATGACATTAATATATATATACGTATCACAGTATATAAGTATAGGCGATGACTTTATGTTGCCTAAATGTACAGGTTTTTGTAAACCGAAAGTTTTGATAGAAAATGGAAGGAATATGAAAATGGTTTTGGAATTTGAAGAAAGAGTTTGGCTCGGTATGTTTTTTATGTGCATGAATCACTGAAGAGACATTTACTGTCGAGATACACATCTGGTGCATCAAACATGGTACCGTTTATATTATAGCATTCTATAAAAAGGCAGTAACACTATTAAACTGATAGAAGACAGAATAAATTATTCATTTGACCGACATCTGATATTGCCTGTAAAACAAAGTGTTTTTCGTAAATATATCGGTAACGGTCAAAGGGGTTTTTATTTCTTTAAAATATGTTATGTTTCAGGTTGGATATGGTAAGACATGCAGTGTCGCTTTATATTATGGATAAAAAGAATATGTTGGTATATATTAAAAGAAGATGTAGTATGATTGTCAATGAGACAACTCTTCACAAGGAACCAAATGACACAGAAATTAACAACTATAGGTCACCGTACAGCCTTCAACAATGAGCAAAGCCCATACCGCATAGTCGGCTATAAAAAGCCCCGAAATGACAGATGTAACCATTCAATCGAGAAAACTAACGGCCTTATTTCTGTACAAAATAATGAACGAAAAACACAATTACAGGTTCCTGACTTGCGACAGGCTCACACAGAATGTGGGTATGTTTCAATTGGATAGCAACCCGAATATGAGACAGGATACATATTTAATTTGATTCATGTTACTCAGATTTGTTGTATGTTGTGATCTTTGAATGTTGGTTATCTTTTCGTCTTTTCGTGTATTTTGTCACGGCATTGTCAGTTAGTTTTCGACATATGAATTTTCATATCCCTTTGGTATCTTCAGCCTCTCTTTCAATTCTATCATTTAAAGCCTTATAATCAATTATGACATCACATAATATTTTTACAGTAACGCGACAAGTATCACAAATAATGGGTTTCCCTTCCAGAGAACCTAAGCTCGATCTGGATTGTGTATGTCTTCGTGTTCTTCAAACTTTTAATGTTAGTTTAGTGTTGTTTTGCACAATCATTATATCTTAGTCTTTGACTTCTTTTCAATTTATTCCTTGCATCTTCATAAGAAATTGCCTGTACCAAGTCAGGAATATGGCAGTTGTTATCCATTCGTTTAATGTGTTTGAGCATTTGATTTTGCCATTGGATTAAAGACTGTCCGTTCTGAATTTTCCTCGAAGTTCAGTATTTTTGTATTTTACTTTTGCTTGGTATTTAATTACTTTTATCGAACAATTTACTGTTAAAAAACCCGTATATTAAAATGCAAGAATGACACAGACTTAACAAGATATACATTTCCTAGGAAATACGAATCTCCATCGACTGACATCAAGGGTCAACACAGAAATACGGGCTGATATGAAAAACTTAAAGGAGAAAAGAGATTTGCTAAGTATTCCATGTTCAAAGTTTGAGATGCTGCTTCTAAATACAAATTGACAGTAAATAGCTTTCCTGGAAACGCAGATGAGAATGATTGAAAATTACAGTACAACTAGTACATCCTACTCTCAAATGATGCATGACTCATATTATCTCAGCACTAATATGTAGGTCAAAACAGCAAATCAATGTTTAATGATACAACTAAACATTATGTGGTCATCTTTAAGCAAAATAATAACGAACAAACTATTAAGCGACATCGAACCTAGTTTGACAGCGTCGCTGTTTCTTGATTTGAGTTATATTTACGTAGAAAGGACATACCAGACACAGATTGCATAAGATCTCACTTTTTGTTTACAAAGAATGGTTTTGATGTTTTATAACTTTTTGCGATTCATGTTGTTTTACCTTTCTTGTATTTTTAATCTTCAAAATGTTATAAGCGTGGCTACATATAGATGAGCTTTATTAAATCTTGATAAAGGGCGTTAACTTAATTTAGTGCTAACATTCTGATGTTTTGAAATTTTAGTTCGGTCTTTGTCATGAAGGCTGTTATGAAACACCCATTGTCGTGTTCAACGAATTTAACATAGAACATTTAGGTATCAAGAAATGTGCATCTGGCGGAGTAAAATTGATAATGTTTATAATACAGGAGATGCTATGAAATATCACAATGGACTTGCTTTCTCGACGAAGGATAATGACAATGATAGAAATAGTAGCGGTAACTGTGCGCACACGGGAGGTTGGTGGTTCCACTGGTGTGATCATGTTTGTTTCACTCTCTATCATAGACGAAATGGCAAAAAAGGGGAACAACTCATCAAATGGGAAACTTGGAAAGATTCGATATATTCATTAGAGACTGCTAGCATGATGATCCGTAGGAAATGAAAAAAAAAAACATCACATTTTTAACAGGAATAAATACTATACATTTTTGAAAGTTTCTTTTTTAATCTATTTGATTTGATATTAGTAGGTTTGCTACTTTTATCAGTCCCTAACTTAAATACATGAAGCTAAAATGATATTGAACAAAAGCATTACGACTAAACAAAGTGAAGAACTAAGAATAGTAGTCAAAATAATCATCAAGAAAAGTAGCAGGAACTGTTCACTCTTGATCCTTTTACAATCATGAATTACATAATTCAAAGTAATTACACTTGGATAGCTTGTTCCATTTTATTCCGGTGGAAAGAGAGGATAGTTTGTTGCTACATTTTAACCTGATTTCCAATTAATTTGTTGATATACGGCGGGCGTGCGGCTTCCAAACAGTGTCTGTGTAATAACTCTTCAAATTATGATATGTTGTTTCCTGTGACTAAATGAAATCAAGTTTGATTTTCACGATTTTAGCTTTTATCGTTGTTGAGTTGTAGACCTTTAAGTATCGAAAAGTGACACTTAGATTGACTTTGGTCATTCCATTTCTGAACCCTACAAAATTCATTTATTTTGTTTTACTTGATCCTGTTTGGGGGCCCAGATTTGCTAGTATATTTTACAGCAGGAACATCCAATTTACTGTCAATCTGACAGTCTCTTGTTATTTTACTTCTTAATATAATGGACATTTGGAGTAAATTGATATCATCAAATAAACAAAATGTAAATTTTAAAGAAAATTTTACTTAAATAATATCTAAAGTGAATTTTTAAAATTTCTTTACTGTGCAATCCTAATTAAGTTGTTCAGTGAATATTAACCTTTTTTCTATAATAAAATTGTCGAGAAATTTACTTGTTGATATTTTATAATTTTTAATGGAAAAAAAACATGATCTTTAAATGATTAGTTAGGATGAATGAAGATGTCATAAATGCATAGCTTTTGACCGTACATTTGTTGTAATAGAAAGCAAACACATTTTTGAAATCTTGATAATGCTGATCTTGTGTACATACTTTTACTTTTGGCAATGCACAATGCAAAGGAGCTTAGCGCGATATTATGTCTATGCAGTGATTCTTCAGCTGTGGCTAAGGGGTTTTATTCAGAATTGTTGTACCAGTAGCTATGTATATATGTCTTAAATTCCTGTGTTATTGAGTTAAATTGCCTTTCTTATGAGATATTTGTCTGTTTCCATATTTGATTCTTAGCAGAAATGTAACCTATTTTTCATTTCTATGCCCCGCCGAAAGCCGAAGGGGCATTACGTGTTATCCTTGACCGTCCTTTCGTCTATCCGTTCGTCTTTCCGTCAGTCCTTTTTTCATTTGAAAAGCAAACCTGAGCGGAGGCATTCATTTCCTCAGACACATTCTTCTTTTATTTTCAAATTGAAATCATATGGCTTAAGTATAACAAGTCGTTACTAGAAAATTGAAATTTAATAAATATTTCTTTCCATCGAATTTTTTACATTGTAAGGAGGAGACAATATTTTTCTTCTTAACTCGATCGCGAATGTAAATGTAGGTGGCTTGTGTAGTCTGGTTTATTTTTCGAAGTTGTTTTTGGTCATTCCTTTTGATTTGTTATTTAACTAATCAAGGTTATTGTTGCAAATATTGGAATGATAAATGATTTACCTGGTATAAATTTAGCGATGACTTCGCAATAGACTGAGTGTTTTCTAATTTTTAAAAAAATACAGTGATTTCCACCCTCAATAAATGGAAAAAACTAAAGTAAATTATTTATTTACTTTTTTGAACTTGTTACATTATAACAGCTGAAGTGATCAAGGCCATTGTACAT
>CM034358.1:30505590-30546707 GCA_019925275.1 Mytilus edulis | reverse complement strand
CAGTCCGAATGGGAATATACGATCCAATGTCTCGTGGAAAGAGAGTACCACGCTAACTACACTGTACGAACCCCTGCGAAAACTTTATGAAAGGTCCATAACTGGCCTGCTGAAAGGCAACATTTGTGTCCTTATTCAATATACCTCATTTTAGCCAGTGGCAGTCCAAACTTCCCTGACAAATGTCGAAGGTTAGGTTGATGATTGATGCTTTGCTCAACCGCATAATTTACCAATGACGCCAAGGGTAACTGGGAAATATAAATATGGTCCCTGTGGTCTGCGAAATAAATCAAAATTTGAATGAAAAGAATATGGGTGGGTATAGACTTTAAGGTGCTTATAATAACCAGAATGACCAATCATTTAGATTTTGGCACCACAGTAAAAAGACTGTAATGTTCGAGGAAATTAAGCATAATCTGTACATGTATACCTTAAAAATTATACAAACATAATTGAAAAAAGCAAACCAGTTAATATTAAGAATTATCTCTTCATCTTTGTATCTTCACATTAAAGTTACTGTATTACTATTGATGGCTACCAGTTGTATGTTCATTGTATACACATATTCTTTAGTCTTAATGTAACTCTATTGTAATCTATGACCCCCTAGGACCCGCCCATGAGATTCAGGCCAAAAGGCTTAACCTATAATCCATTGATTGTTTTTGATTGCTGTCTATATCAAAATGAAGATGTGGTATTGAAACAACTCTTCGCAAGAGACCAAACGAAACAAAAATGAACAACTATAAGTCATATCGCATTAGTCAGCTTTAAAACACACCGGAATGACAAATGTAAAACAATCCATACGAGAAAAACTAACGGCCCAATTTATGCACAAAATAGTGAACAAAAAAATATATAACCACTGAATTACACGCTCCTGGCTTTGGACAGGCACATACAGAATATGGCGGGACTAAACATGTTAGCGGACACCCAACCCACCACCTAACCGTACATTGACTGTCGTATGGTAAACACTTTCGAAAATGCTATTAAATTAGAAAATAAAGACACTTTAAAACGTGTATTTTTTTGTTTTTAGATACAACATAAACAAAGTTAACGATCTTTACAATCTTTTAATTTATACTATGAAATTTTCAAAAATGTATGTTTTAAAAAACTATAAGGTACAAAACATTAAGTTTTTAATATTTAAAAATACCAAGCACGCTTTGACGTTACGCACGGTATTGCGTCAATACCGTGTAATCCACCAGGCCATACTAATAAACAGCTTTTCTATAAAATCATAACTGTTAAGTTATATAAAACTTATATCCATAGACTAGACAGGTAAATACTATTCCGAAAAAAGTACAAATTGTTTTATCATATTTTACTATAGTCTAAAATAAGGACAACATATTGACAAAACGTCAAAAATATGCGTGTCAGACGTAACAGACTATACGCATAAGAACTTTAGCAGGGGTGTTTGTGTTCTTCAAAACAGTGTTATATCCACGAAAATTCGAATGAATGATATGCTTTATATATAAAGTATTACAATATTACTGAACATGCGTTCCTGTAACGACAAACGCTATTTTTTGGCAAAAACAAAAAGTGTTCATTATGGTCAGATTTTGGAAAATGTTAACATTTGATATCAAAATTTATAGGTTTTAAGATATAAGATTACATGATATTTCGTTTGTGTAAATTAGGCTCACAAAAGTGCATACATAGACCATATCAAAATCGAATTTTTGCAGCACTCCCACTACATATAAAAATGCAACGACTTCTGGCAATTGTCTTGCAAGATGTCCAATGTCGGATTTCGCCGCTTTTTACAAATAAATTGTCATTTGCGACGTTATTTTTTGAAAATTTAGATTAGTTGCATGCTAAATAGTGCTTTTCTGTAATTGTGCTTTAACTTTACAAAACAGCTACATACTTTTTGATAATTTGCGTAGTCAAAACGACTCCGTTTTCAATGAAATGAAATGTCTTGCAAGTTTGTCCACTGGACGATTTTCATACGTTTTCAACGTTGTCGATTCGGGGTACGCTATTTATGGTGGATCATCTGTATATATTTCCTCAGATAGAATTTTCTTAATAGTCAGATAATAAACAATAAGACCACAAAGTATAAAAAAAATCCGATGACTGGGTTTGTTCGTTTAGATGAGGTTCTTAAGTTGGGGAAAACTTTTGTATACCGAGAGGATAAAAAGTCATCTTTTTCAATTTTGGGAAGCGTAAAACTGCGATTTTTTTTATTTCTCTGCAATAAGATTCATATGTACAGAACTTGAAAGGGAAATTAAAATTGGTCCTGAAGCGTAGCTATATACCTCTCCATACCATACAAAGCTTGTAAACATATGAGATGAATTATAATTAACCTATTTTTCGGACAATCTTTCCATTTCTTTATCTAATTGTACCGCTATTAAAGAAAGTAAAATGAATTTTATAAGCAAGACCCGTTTAACTTGTAATTCCCGACAAACTTTGTATAAGTTAAAGGAAAATATATATCTTCTTTCTTTTCGGATCTAATTTGGAAACATTGCAGTTTTTTTTCGTTTTATGTCAATTGGTCTCTAGTAGAGAGTTGTCTCATTGGTACTCATCATACCATATATATATCTTCTCATTTCATAAAGACTTATGCATTACGCAAATTCGATATATTTTGTTGTTTGTTGCTTACGTTACTTCTAGTGGGAAATACTTCATGCATATTCAGTACAACTAAACATTAAGAAGTATCCATATTGCTGTGCAATACAAAAATTGCAAGCGAAATTAAAAAACTTATCCCAAGTAATAATTAATCGCCGTAAAACGTAAAAATTGGACGTTACCGTTTGAGACACAATATCGTGCTTAACATATTTATCATTGATATCGTCGTGCGTTTTTTTATGTTTGTATATAAAAATGTCACATATTTGAAAAAAAACTTTTAATAACTAATGAGTATTATGGTAAAGAATATATTGGAGCAAAATATCCGAAGAATAGATATTGGATTTTCTTTAAAAGTAATAATTCCTTACTGTCTGAACTTAGTGTTACACGGTGTGTTCGATTCGAACGCGTCAACGTCCGGTTTCATCTGTATCGGGGTTATACAGGGTGGTTTTTTTGCATTATACACATATATATATATCCGTAACAATAACATCTCCATGCCTTTCGGTGGCCGTGTGTTACCTTTCCTCGTCAGTTTTAATCTAGCTTCGTACTACAGTTCATGATATATAAGGCATGGAGATGTTATTGTTACAGATCAGCTCAATTATCTATAGTAAAGGATCCTACAAATAAATGCAATATACAGTCACAGAAAATAATTATATTTATAAGTACGTCTGAGTCAGTGACAACTCTACAACAGATTTATCCGTCGGATCACATGCAATGTTGGTGATACATGGATGTGTACATAATGTATATACAACTCGTCTAAACATCAACCCAACAATGTTAGATCTGTAAATTTGCTTTCGCAAATTTTTTGTTCTTACCTCGCCGGGATTCGAACCCATGCTACTGAGATATCGTGACACCAAATCGTCTGCACTGTAGTCGTCCCGCTTTTTTTTATCTTTATTGTGTAGTCGTCCCGCTAGACCACTCGACCACCTGGGCTTCACAATAATAAAGCTTTCGGTGGCCGTGTGTTACCTTTCCTCGTCAGTTTTAATCTATATATATAATCACTCTAAATATCAGCAGAACAATTTTGTCTTGTCTTGTCTATTCTTTTAAATTTAAATCCATAGGTCATATTGAAAGTCTCAGAGATTTTATTTTTGTTTTAAAATAAAGCAAATAAAAAAAAAGTTTTTTTGTGTCTTTGTTTTAACATATTTCACACAGAACCAACCTGATTGAAGCTTGTAAACAACGTGTATTTTTAGTTTTAAAAAAATGTGGAGGACTTATTTACACAGGTGAAACAGTAACCTACCTTTCTTCAGTCATTATAGATGAGGTAGATGTATAGTTAAAAATTAAATGTTTAGTACATGTACTGTTTTCCTAAATCATGTAGTACTACATCTACATATATTTGTCCCTTTCTTATATATGTTTGTCAGTATCTGCATGTTCATGTATGTGCTTTTAATTTGGTTGTAAAACACAAATGGAATTAAATCGAACAAAGTATAAAAGACTGTGTGCTCTCAAGAATATTAAGAAAAAGTAACAATCCGGTATTGTTTACTTCAGCCATACATCATGTACATAATGATATTTAAAGCTGTGAAAGAAGGTGAGACAGGACACAAATCTATGGATGTTTTTTCTGCTGAAGGATTAATCAGGATGATCATGATAATGAGACCATTCATTTTTATTAACCACACAATTCAAAACTATAAATGATGATGATCATATATGGAATTTTCAATTGTTACATTTACAAGTTATGGTATTGTACAGTATTGAAACCTAAGTACTGACTTTTCTTTAATGTATTCTCTGGTATGTAGTATATGATATCTGTGGCAGATAAAAAAAGGTGGGGGTCTGGTATTTTTTTCAAAGACTAATGCTATTGTATGATGACTTATGGTTGGAACCCCCTTTTGTATCCTGTGCTCGAATGGATCTGCTTTCACATCAATCAGGCCTCATATGAAAGCCGTAACAACCTGATACAGAATCAGCCCTGTATATTATCATTCATTACAAGGGTGTTGATAGGTTTATGGATGTTTGTTTTATTTTGTTTTGAGTTTTTGCCAGATAATCGGAATCCTCTGATTTTATTCATGTAGTACCATTTAAAAAAAATACATAATAACCCCTAATTACTTTTATCTCTTGATAATTTGATATATTTTTTCTGCTTTTCTAGTTTCTTTCTTTACTTTTAAAAAGCTTGTTATTTTAAAACAGAGAAACAAACAGCCTTAACAGTATACAAGATAAATAAAAAAAATATGTACATGTATCCCTCTCTACACCCTAATTAAAAACCTTTACCTTTACTTCACATGGTTCCCTGCTTTTTAAAGTATGTAATTACACTATGTCAAGCATAACACATGGTGTTAGGAATGGGGTGGGGGGGGGGGGGGTGGGTCTTTAATTTCCACTTCCCTCCACTAGGGAGCCCGGATGTCAGCCAAAATATGAAATATATCTAGAAAGTGAATAAAATAACATTATTATAAAAGAGCACAAAAAATACCCCGACTCCCCTACCTACTGCTTCCCTCCCCGGTGTTATAGGAATAGGGGTCTTTAATTTCCCCTTCCCTCCACTAGGAAGGTCAGCCAAAATATGAAGTACATGTACATGTATAAGTAAACTTTAAAAAATGTAAATTTCATAAATAAATAAAAGAAAATATTGAAAGTAACTTAAAAACAACATCAATCATGATACAGGCATGCGCCAGAAAGTAATCCTCAAAAATTGATGGTATTCCGTAACTAAAGAAAAAGAAGTCTTAGAAAATATCTAGAAGTAGAAAGCCCCGTAGAAAGTGCATAAAATTACATTATTATAAAAGAGCATAAAAAATACCCTGACTCCCTTTAATAACTTCATGGCTTTTCATTTTTATCCATGGCGTTGTCACTTTATTTTCGATTTTATATGCGTTTGACTGTCCCTCTGGTTTCTTACGTCCCTCTTTTACCTCCCGCTTCCCACCCCTCATTCTCAAGTTCCCACTATACATTCCACCCCTCATAGCAAGTCTGTGCTTAATTGTTACAGTAAGTTATTTATTTATAATCCACTTCATCTACACATTGCTACAAGTTATTATTTTTTTTCATAATCGAAAGTAAGAATAACATTATCTTCTTTACAGAAGAGTTCATACGAGAAAAATAAATATAAAATACATAACGGACTTTATTCCAAAATCTGAGAAGCCTCCATAGGATATAAGGTCCACCGCAATTTTAACCATAAATCGAATAAAAATAGACAACATACGAATCCGTAATTTAGTGGTTGACGGTTTTTAGTGGCTTCGCATCACGGTTGATGAGGAATTAAAGATATGAATGATTGGTTGCTTTATGATGCGTCTGAGATTCAGCAATTAACAGCTATTGGCTTCAATGAGATAAATAATTACAGACTTTTCTCGTCCAGGATAAGACACCAAACGCCGGAAAATTAACTATTTGTATTTCAGTTCCGATCAAGTCTCATTAATTCATGTTCGTTTTATTGCATATATTTCACAGATACATTCGATATTGAAATATCAATTATTAATACGTGTTTATTTGCTTTGTTACTTTGCAACTTGCACGATTTGCTTTGCTAAACAATGTTCCTAGTATACAATGTTTACAAAAATGCATTATTTAGGCCGTACGGTGACCTATAGTTGTTAATGTCTGTGTCATTTTGGTCTTTTGTGGATAGTTGTCTCATTGGCAATTATACCTCATCTTCTTTTTTATATTTTCTGTGTTTTATAACTTCTGCCGATCTAGGTTCACCTCTAAAGAGGCACACCTCAAGGGTCGTGTCTATTTAGTATAATAGTTTCAATTTTCAACAAGATTTTTTTTTTCTAAAAAGCATGGGTGTACATATATAATGTATATCGCAGACTCTTAAAGTACATCCATTTTATATCAACCAATATCTAAAAATACCACATTTCCAAAACTAATTCAACAACCACATGAACACATATTACAAATGTACCTTAAGTTAGGATAGAGCGAAGCAGTCCGTAGAATGTTAGAAAGCTAAAAATAGCACATTTCCAATACTAATTCAACAACCACATGCACACACTTGACCTTAAATTATGATAGAGCAAAGCAGTCCATAGAATTTTAGAAAGCTCAAACTTGTTCGTTTATTATTTTGCATAGTTTGTTGTGTGTTGTGCAATTACACCACAAAAACCCGAGCAAGCAATAAATCTAATAAAATATTTGTCTTCTAACAATGTAAAATTCAGAACTAATTGTTATAAGTTTGTTTCTTCTTCGTCGATATATAAATCTTTTTAAATAAGTTAGATACATGTCAAGAAGCTTACCGTCCAGTCCCCACCGTCAACTTCCATCTCACAAAAGACGTCAAATCCTGGTCCATTATCAGGGTATATTTTGTATACACCACTTTTATCTATTTTTTTGTCCAGATCTGAGCAGTCCTTTGGTCTCGATACTACATAAAAGAACAATGATTATTTATATAATAAAGATTACATTATGTGTATGTTTCATTAAAATCCGCGTTTGATACAAAATGTGCTTCGGTCGACGCTAGTAAAAATGATAAAACAACACTTTGTATTTTTAAATGGAGCATAGACACTGTTTTAATGTCTTTCGATTTTGTTTGTCGTTCGAAAACCGCTGGCAACTATTACATTGCACCTGCAATTTTTCGAGCTACCATTAAGAATTATTTTATTTGATAATTTATGAAGAACAGTTTCCTGAAAAACCGAGTTAACATAACATTAGAAAAAATGCTTTCAATCATATCGCTGAATATCTAAGATAAAACAAGTCATAAAAATATTGAGGCCATTTTGAATACACCCATAATCTCTATAACCACATACCTGATGGTAAAATCGTTCGCTGGTTTCCCTTTAACAAGATGTTCATAACTCGTTCTGATGTTTTCCCATAGAAATAGACACCTGTATTAAGAAAGCATACTTTTAGTTAGAGTACGTTCTACTGCAGAGATAACCATTTTAATTGGAATGCAGAGATATGTTATATATGGCCCCACGGTAAATTGACTAGGGTTAGTGGTCGAGATAGTATAAGTTATTTTGGTGTAATCAGAGTATTCATTGCGCCTAAGTTTCAACACCGATGTAAACTTTCGTACACTCCTGATTACACCATGATAACGAATGTATTTCTTATAAAGCGTTCCTTTAGATTTAGTTAAACCTTAATGTAACATGAGTGTTTTTATATTTAGGACGTTTCAATATTTTCACGTCCATGTACATGTACAGTTTTCGAGATTCTCAATTTTATATAATATTTATATCGGAATTAGGCCCGTTCGAAATTGCCTAGACTAATGTGTCTTAAATTAAAAATTAAGTGTTATTATTTGCATAAAATATAAATCGATTTTCATTATTTTATATCATCTTCTGAACTTCTTGACTTCCGACGTTCCGGTATTAAAACATTTGCTTAAAAAGGACATCTGTTTAGATCTGCGGTATGTATAAATAGACAGCAACGTCCGGTCGAAACTTTGACGTTAAATCGAATTCTTCATGTACAGAGTGTCACCCTCGTTGCACGCTAAGGAGCCTTTGAGGGTTCCGTATTCATGTAGATGACATGTCTATCCCTATCCAATACATTGTATTCTACATTAGTTTTGTTCTCTATAGTTACAGTCCTAAATTCACACCCTACAATCGGAACGCGCGCTTCGTTTTACAGGTAACGCAGGTAAATATATAAATAAAATAATAGAGTTAAAAACTTTCATAATTTTACTGAATATAAGATAAGTCATTTTGTGAAGTTTCTCCAACGCACACAGTTTCGATTGTCAGAAACAAATCGGTGAAAAAAATCGAAAGTGTACAATGGATTTCCTTATCTTGTCGATAGAACACGTTTATCCTGTCTTTGAAATTCTTTACGGTGCATCTCCATGAATACGCATTGAAATATTTTCTATATTTCATGACGATGCACCATAAATAATTGCAAAGGCAGGATAAAAACTGTAAATGGATAAATAAATAAATAAGTTTATTTAACATGTTGTGTATAATCTACGTTGACCTGTTTTAACAGTAAAATGAATGCGCGCAAATGAAATGGAAAGCAGCGAACACAGGTAATAATGTTTGCGCTCAAATGTAATGGTGATGAGCGCAAACGTAATGCACCAACATTTATGTCTCCTGTGTTATTATTGTTTTATTGTATGTCTCTTGTGATTCGTGACCGTCTTCTGTTTGTTTGCAGCTCATACAGAATTCCGATATCATTTGATGTCTTAGTTTTTCATGTTTAAACATTGTTTTTAGGAGCTTTTAGAATCAATCTCTGTCCTGAACACTGATAATACTACAATAACCCGATAACTACTTCTTAACAAAATTTCATCGAAATAACTCAATAAAGTGTCCATGGATCTCTGACCTAGAATAAAAAAAGTATCCATGGATCTGTGACCCTGAATAAAAGAAAACCTTTCAATCTATCATTTAAGAGTAGTTTTATTTACCGCTTTTGTTTGTTAGAAAAGACTGCATCTGTACCAAAAGCTCTAGATTCTTTTTCAAGTAGAATCTCTAAGTGCATTTATTATCTGAACAGATGAATTCAAGCAGGGGCATACCTAACAACCCCCCATTAAATTGAATTATAAAAATATTTTGCCTCGATACGCTCGGTACAATTGTCCAGGTCACACTCCTCTTACCGTAAATCTCAAGTTTCAACATGAGAATTTTAATCAGAAAATTATTTTCTAACTACTTGAATAAAGGAAACTTTTTTAAAGACAAAAATAAAAAGTGCCAAAATGCAAAATTTGAATGAAATGAAGATGAAGTAAATCTTAATGAGACCATAGCAGGCATATCTCCGAATGGCATTGCGCGTAATGCAGTTATCACTCTTGTTGTCCTAACAAATTTAAAGAATCGAACGATACTATTAAAAAAACGTTACAACATGTGCACATGCACCTTGACCGTATATGTATACAGTATCTATGATGTGACCAATGCCTATTATTTGGACCATAGGTAGCAGTGTCCGATGGCAAATATTGCATGCAAAGCAAAAAAAATGTTGATATGAAAAGAATTAAACCCTTCTCAGTACGAGATCGATACGCTGAGTTGGTTATACATTTTCGTTTAGGGGCCAGCTGAAGCCCGCCTTTGGTTGCGAGATTTTTTCGCTGTGTTGAAGGCCCTTCCTTGGGTGGCCTTCGGCTGTTTTCTGCTGATTGGTCGGGTTGTTGTCTCTTTGACACATTCCCCGTTTCCACTCTCAATTTTATTGTTCAAAAGTTTACTATCCACAGCAAAAAAAAAATGCTATCCTAATCTGACACTGTTTTTGGACCCCGAATGACCAGCTTTGCTTTAATTCTTGAATCCCGTGTGCTCATCAGAAAAAGTAGCAAATACAAATTTTCAAGTCTTCGGTTACTTCGAGACTACCGCCTCGGTTCACTTCCAGGTTTGCAATAACTGGAAAATTTATTGTAATTGGTATTTTTTTTATATATATAATAGTTTCCTTTTTCATGTCATTCACTCATATATTTCATAGACTCGAGTTGATTGAGACTGTATAATGCACTGATTATGTGCTTTGGATATATTTGTTGTTGGTCAGTGTCTCCTTTCTGTATCATTGATGTATACCCCAATTTTGATTTTATTCACGATAATATTATTAATTCGTATATTTTAACAAATTTGATTCGTTTAGAGATAGTCACATGTTAAACTATATTTTCGAAGGTAGAGAGAAAACGGCGGATAGCAAAAAGCATATTGACCGGCAAAAAGCATATTGCACGGTTATTTTTAGAATATCTAAAAACCGATATACTTTGTGACGTCATGTAATGAATTTCAGGATATTGTTTAACGTTTTGAAACAAATGTTATCTGTGATCGATTATTTGACGAAAACAAGTCTTCAAATACATAAGATGTCCAAAAAAAAAAAGTAAATGAAATAACAACTAATATGTTGTTATTGTCAAGGAGACAATGTAATTTCTATAAATTTCCAACAAACCTAAATGACGATTTTGATACAAACATGGTCGGAAATTAATAATATAACAAATATAGCCTGTGTATGAGGTCAATACAGGTTTCTATGGTGATGTGTACGTATTGAATTACTTTACTAGAAAATCCAATATCAACACCGCTATTTCTTGGTTTTCAACCATACATGAAAATGGTTAAGCTAATATAGTCCACAAATAACCTATGATATATGTAATACATTTTCATAGATTGAAACAAGTTTCGCAAATAAAACAACAAAACCAATTAACCTATTATACAATACAGCTACCTGTAAAAAGGTAAGAAAATAGTTTTATTGAAGAAATAAATTGGAAACAATACCAAGCAATATATTATTCGAAATTAAAACGTAGAATATCAACTTTAAAATTTCATTTTTTTTAATTCAACCGGGACTCATTAATTGTAGTTGTTTAATAATGATGAACTTCTACGATCTTATATCAATTTAAACATCTCAAATTAATATTAGGCATAGTTCTATGATTATAACATCATGTATGTAACCATTCCGGAGCCTCTGAGTTCATTACGGTTTTTTGGTGGGGTTCGTGTTGATCAATCTTCTGAATCAGTTTATATGTAGAGTTTGGTGGTCCAGTTTGTCTCTCGGTGGTTTTTTTTTTGTTTTTTTTTTTGTTTGTTTTGCTTTGCTATGAAATGGTCAGTGTACATGTATAATCGTCTTAAAAGTTTTGATTTTCCCCACAGTATACTTTTAACTGAGAAATTCTAACCAATTATTGTTCTGTATAAACATGAAATATTTGCATTCTACACCCTGACCAGTTTACTCAGCTTTAAAAATATTATCCCCTACAATAAATATTAAGAATGGATGATCGAACTTCCTTGCTCAATTTAGCGTTAAGTGGACAAAAAGGCTGAAGTATTTCAAAATGCAAATACGAAGATTAAAAAAAAAATAAGTAGTTGAAATATGGTTTAAAAATTCTAGTTTCCGTCTTAAAAAAAAATATATCATGACAAAGACGAGGCATAAACGCGTACGTTTATCGTTTAAGTTCGAATAAAGCATGCTTATTAGGACAAAAATATGATATGAATATGAGCAAAGATTTTAACTTCTCAACTGCATTTAAACAAACTAGATTACAAGGTAGTATTCCACACGAAGATGTATGACACTGACCGGACACCTGACTTTTAATCCATCAAATCATTATTTTTTCGAATTCTCCTAAATGTGGTAGCGAAGTAGATAATATTTTAAAGTCTTTATACGAGCATGGCACAAACAAAGTGCTTCTCAAATTTTGATTGTGACCTTATTTGATAATAATTGATATTAAGGATATCCATAGTGCAGTGTTTAACGATAGTTTCCCTATTGATATATATGTCGGTCAATATGACATGATAATGGATGAGACAGCAACCCAACAACATAAGACATATAACAAAAGATGTATATAGGGGAATAAATTGTAGTTTTAATTAGATAATAGTGTATATAATATTGCAAGCTTAGAGTGAACACATTTTTCCTTTTCTGAATGTTCTTTAAATATTATGATGAATTATTTTGATAACAAGACGCGAGAAAGAATAAATGGCGATAATAATAAAACCATACATGAAATTAAACCATGAACGAAAAAAGAGAAAAACGACTAATAAATAAACTACTGCCACAAATAAAAGTTACACGGAAAACAAAACACTGCGAATCCAAACTTTAATACCGCAAAACAAATGGGAATATATTACTCATGTTGCTTTTAACAGCTTTGTTCAAATGTTTGCATTTTCCATGTCTCTTTTTTAAACGAAATATATGAAGTTTATGTTATTGTAGATCTTTTATAGCAATTACAGATCGCAATGAGCTATGAAATATTAACTTATGTAATATTATATTCTTTAGAATAACAAAAGCCATTGCTATTTTATCTCTATATTTGATCACGGTTTTAATTGCGTTTATAAGCGAAGTAATGAGCATGAATTATTTAGAAAACGTTATTATTTTCACAAGAAAGGTTCATCATATTAGATAGTGTAACAACGTTCAATGTTGTATATCAACTTTCATGCTAAAGTGGGAGTAACATTATAGCAAACTAAGTAATATTGGTAAATCCCAACTGATTGACAATTCATAACATTTTTACATCAGGCAAACGGAAGAGGTCCAAAATGATGAATGAAAAATAACATCCATCTGTAATTTACCTGTAAAAAGATCGGCACAAATGAAAGAAAAAACTAGTACTGCATTTATGTCATTTCTTTTTTGACACTTCAAAGTAGTCCGATACCCCAAAAAAAACCTTGTTATTATCCTTCAAAAATGGCTACTCCTCATATGTATCATCCATACAAAATTTGGTGTTAAAAGGCGACAACTTGATAATTACAGAAAGAATTTGACTTTTTTTTCAAATTGCAGAAAAAAACAGAAGAAAAACTTATGATTGCTATGCTTTTTGTTTTTAATGTACCAAACGTCATAAAGAGCTATGTCAACAAAACAAATCATTATAGTTTTTGGATGTTTTTGTTTTGTTGAACAATTGTCACGTTGCAGCATCCATACAAGAAAGACAAAGTCTAATTACAACATCATTCTTAAAAAGTATCAGTTTCCCCAGACCATCAATAAACGCAATTGTAGAGAGCATTGACAAGTTTTATCATTTTAGATAATTGTATAGCTATATCAGAGGGTAATAAGCTATAAAATATTTACAACATATAATGTATTGTTCGCTACAATTGCAATTTAGCTGCTATTTAATTAGAAAAGATATGATCCAAGTTTTAATTGCTTTGGAAGGTAGGCCAAATGAGCAACACGAATTAATTAATGACAAACAACTATACATTTTTTGCACATTTAATTTAAGCAATATATGATCAAATTTTATCGAATCAAAAAGGAACCGACGTCAACACTTCATATAATTAGTTTGGCTATTGTAAAACGAACAGTTGCAATCGGTAGCGGCATACCTATGAAAACTATGATTTACTTGATAACTGCATTAGTTTGTATAATTTTCAAACAATTTACTGCATGTTTTAGTTTAAAATCGCAAATGTTCCACACAGAAACGGAAACGAGATTAGTTGGGCCGTCAATGAAGACAATAAAAGTCAGTTCCAGAATCGAATGCGCCATGATTTGCTCAAATGATAACTGCTGCTCTAGTTCTTATGACACACTACTAGCACATTGTTCATTATTCCGTGAATGCTGCCCTTCTAAGGAATTTTCAAAGGAATCACAAACATTAACCATGTTAACAGAGATTTCAGGTAAGGCTTATACTAGTTTTGAAATAATCGATTAGTTTTCTGTTTTATTTTCTTATTTTCTTATTTTTTATTTGTTTATTTGTTTATAGTGATAAGATGTTTGATTTAATATTTTTATTTTATTATTTTTTATTTTTATTTCTATTTTGTAAATCTAATGTTCTTTTATTTGCCACATCAAATGATTAAAACTAAAATGAGTACTTTAATAATCAAAATCGTTTAAAAGTAATACAATACGTGAACCCTGTGTATTATTTTGTCATGACTATTTCTAGTGCACAACCTTTTGTATTAAAAGGTTATAGATATGAAAATCAAAGATTTCTTCCCCCCAGAAAATCTCTGTATCAGGATTTTGCGTAAGTTTAGCATGGGTAGTCTTAAATCATAAAAAAAAAAACTTAAATGTTTGACACTATGGCGTATTTCTATCTTTTCATTGAGTATGATAAATATGTTGAAGTTTGGAATGATTGGCAAAATATACTGCCCTTAGAGGTATGTCATCCTCAAAGCAACCTTATGCCAGTGTATATCATGTACGAAGAAATAAGAAATATTACTTACTTAGATATTAGTTTCTTCTTTTTTTACGTATTTACATATCGAGTGACTAATTTTATGCATTACTTACTATTGCGTATTCAATTTGGCCTTTACTCTTTTTTGTAGGTTAGCTTGGTCATATTAATCTCGAGTAATCAATAAAATTGAGAATGGAAATGGGGAATGTGCCAAAGAGACAACAACCAGACCATAGAAAAAAACAACAGCAGAAGGTCACCAACAGGTCTTCAATGTAGCGAGAAATTCCCTCACCCGGAGGCGTCCTTCAACTGGCCCCTAAACAAATATATACTAGTTCAGTGATAATGAACGCCATACTAATTTCCAAATTGTTCACAAGAAACTAAAATTAAAATAATACAAGACTAAAAAGGCCAGAGGCTCCTGACTTGGGACAGGCGTAAAAATGCGGCGGGGTTAAACATGTTTGTGAGATCTCAACCCTCCCCCTATACCTCTAGCCAATGTAGAAAAGTAAACGCATAACAATACGCACATTAAAATTCAGTTCAAGAGAAGTCCGAGTCTGATGTCAGAAGATGTAACCAAAGAAAATAAACAAAATGACAATAATACATAAATAACAACAGACTACTAGCAGTTAACTGACATGCCAGCTCCAGACTTCAATTAAACTGACTGAAAGATTATGATTTCATCATATGAACATCAGGCACAATCCTTCCCGTTAGGGGTTTAGTATCATACCATCATAACATATATGAGAAGAACATAACCCGTGTCATGCCAACAACTGGTTTTTGAATAAATGTGTTTAGTTCCGATGCAAAGACCCTATAAGTGAATCAATATTAACGCCAAAATATGCAATCTTTAATGACCTGACAACAGTATCGTAACTATATCCCTTCTTAATAAGTCTATTCAAAGGTTTTGTTAGTTTTTGAGGTGAATACTGACACCTTTGTGCTTTATAAAGAATATTTCCATAAAAAATTGGATGTGAAATACCTGAACGTATAAGAAGTCTGCATGTTGAGCTATATTTACGAATGATGTCCTTATACCGATGATAAAAGTATTATAACATAATTTTTTTGTTTCAAAGTTTTGATTTTAAGCGCCCCTGATAAAGTTAAATGCAGAAACGCATTTCGGATGCACCAAATATATAAAGTGTCAGTTTAAATTCAAATAATTTATCTTTATTTCTTCTGAATATCAATACTTTCACGAGGTACTTACGCTTTGAGTCACTGTCGTTCTAAATAAAGTTGATGATCTTTTAAGAAATATTACCTCTAAAGAATACAAAATATGTTTGAATAGTTTCATTTTCAATTATAAAAAACTTGAATTTTACTTTTTCTTTAGTGAATTGTCTTCTCCGTAGAATGTTGAAATTGAGTAATATTTAACAAATGCAATCAGACACTATACAATAAGTGTACAAGCAGTTATTAAACTAATTATTATAAATATAATTACACTTAACATTCTACCACCTCTACAATTCAGAATAATGTTAATGTTTAAAAAATAGTTAAACTGAAAAATAAAAGATCAATATAATATATTTATTGATGAATTCTCATGTATTCCGAATGCAAGTTTACAAATGCGTTTAAAATCAATAGTCATTTAAAAAATGGAAATGTACAGTTGTTAATTCTATAAATTGCAAAATTTAAATCAACAATCAACGCAGGTTTTTTTAATACAAATTTCAAATTTAGAATTGATTTTTTTTTTCTAATGTGTAGATACAATTGACTAATTGATTCAACATTTTTTCATTGATAATCATTCTAATTGGTACACGTAATTTTCAAGACTAGAATTTAAAAATCAACATAAACCAGAATTCGGAGTAACTCTTAAAGAATACCTCTATTCTGGCAGTCTTAAATTACGATCTTGACATATAATTCAGACACCTCTTTATTTTTGTAGATCGTTTGTTGCCCTTTATGTCTCGTTGCTATATTTGTTGTTGGATTGCTGTCTCCCTGACCGATACGCCACATCTACTTTTATTGATAGTTATATTATAAGACACTGTTTTGATGATACACAGAACTGATATTGTAGTGTTAGAACTGCTATAAAAGTTTTATTATTTCTAAATGTTTTGGTTTCCATCTTCTAAAACAAAGAACAAAACACTTTTTGTTGATTTTATACGTCACTTTCAGCTAATGATTTAACTATATCCGTTAAGCACTGACTTTTAGGTTTTCGGTGCCTTTTGACATGCTTTAATATGATTCAAACAACATCATAATTGATAACTTTTCCTTTTCTTTATAATCTAAGGGTTAAATCCTCCACCGAAGGATTGTAGCGAATTACCAGCTGAATCATGTAGTGGAGTGTATGTCATCCAGCCTGAAAACGGACCAAGCATGACTGTGTTCTGTGAAATGGACACTGATAATGGAGGATGGACTGTAGGTTACAAACTCCGAAACAATGCTTATCAAGTATCTGTTACGTGCCACTGTTTCGGATTTTGTATATTTTTTTTACATTTTTATACGAACATTGGGCATATATCATATTAAGTAATTCAGCAATAATTTGCCTAAAGCATATAAACAAAAAGAGGAGTATAACCTCTGTCTAATTAGGATGTATTATGTATACAGTTAAATAATTATAAAGTCTACTAGTTCATTCATTTGTTTTCAAGACAATGAACAATTAAACTAATTGTCAACTTTTCGTAATGGGTCATGATAGCTACAACTATATATTTACTCGCAATTGTGTGACTGGTGATGTTTGTACAGTATAATATGCGTGCACTGTCAACGGCGATATCACTCTTTTGGGAGTTAATGTGATTCGATTTAGTTTTACTCCAATCTTTGCTTAATAAGACAACTGTATACTACACTTTCGTTTGTTCATGGGATCTTAAAAGACCACACCCATCTAATTTGTGGAAAATTACTGCAAGTATATTAGAACTTCATTAGATTAAAAGGAATTTAGAATCATAAATATTTACCACACTCTTTGTAACAAATAATCTAAATGTTTTTGTCATATATGCATATCTATGTAATCAGTTTCTTCAATACATTGATTTGCAATAACTAAAATAAACACGATCTCTATATAGCTATGCATCCATAGCAATAGTGTGCATGTATTAGCCACGAAATATTGCATAAAGCGTCATGAAAATGTCAAATCTGTCCAAAATTTAGATAAAAAGTAGAATTTCAGTACCTTAGAATAATATCTTTTCTGAAACCATTGACATTTATCTATAAAAAATAGGGTTTCTTGGCCTCTTTTTTTTGGATAAAATTGCATTGACAAAGGTTGAATAGATTTTAGATATATGCCGGGTAAGACCAAAACAAATCTAAAGTATATACCAAATTATCGATCGATCTCTATTCAGAGCATTACTCCACGAAGTACGATTTGTTAATCTAAATCAGTTTATAAAATTTCGGGTTGTTGATTTGTACAATGCTTATTGTTATATAATTCTGTTTATATCTATACTAACATGACTAATGTATCTTACTAGACTGTCCAAAGAAGATATGATGGAACTGTTGATTTCTATAGGTTTTGGGATGATTACAAAACCGGATTCGGGAACATTGCTGGAGAGCATTGGCTTGGTAAGTTAATACAAGCAAAAACATGTTGTCATACTAGTGGGTGGTTTGGCTAGCAAAAAAAATGTTTTACACACCATTATTTTCGGATAATACCTGTACTAAGTTGGGAGTATGAAATTTGTTTACCATTCGTTCTTTTGGTTGACATTTGATTTTGTCAGTCTGACATTTGATTTTGTCATGTTTTATATATATAGACTTCCCCTTATAAATTCGAATTGCGCGGAAAACATGAGCAAATATTTGATAATCCAGGGTCTGTAGTTAAGCCAAACTAATAACGTCAAATGCATAACGTTAAAACACCGTGGAAACGCTTATATAAATTTTTTGTAACCAGGAAATGAAAATGGTGAATACTGGAAAAGATTTGTTCTAACTTACTTACTAGCGGTGTATGTAATTTGACGGTTGTTCAAATTTAACTGCTAATATTCTACACATAATTACTAATCTTACAGGGAATGATAATCTACATTTCATACTTCGACAAAGATCCTACCAAGTCCGATTTGACCTTGAGGATTTTGCAGGGAATACATCGTATGCTGTATACAGTACACTGTATGTTGGTGATGAGAGTACTAACTATAAACTCAATTTAACCGGCTACTATGGAACAGCAGGTAATCATTATGCAAACAAATAATCAGCGTAAAATCGAGGCGCCTAGATCTAGTTTTACATGTTTAACTAGTTCACGACTGTCATTAGGTATATTGAGAAAAATGATCGTGAATGAATACCTTACGGTGGTCAAGCATTGCGATCGAATCGGGAATGAAATTAATTGTAATTCTACTTCAAAATCCATAAAAAAAAATCTGCTGTAATTTCAAAACTCGGAACAGATCCGAAAAAACATTTTATCTGTCAAAATGATTCAAATTTCTCAATAATACTGTGCAATAAGATATAGCAAGTATGTAGTACTTTATGAGAAAAAACAAAAGGCGCAACACAAGTCTATGGGATTCATTAAAAAGAAAACACGTTTTGTACCTATAATGGTCACTGTTTGTGACGTCTTTACACTAAATCTATTGAATGTTGTATGTGTACTGATTGAGGATTTAGTCTTAGATAGATATATGAAGATGTGGTGTGAGTGCCAATGAGACAACTCTCCATCCAAATAAAATTTTAAAAAGAATGCATGATTTAGACGAAACACGCGTCTGGCGTACTACATTATAATCCTGGTACCTTTTATAACTATTTACACCACTGGGTCGATGCCACTGCTGGTGGACGTTTCGTCCCCGAGGGTATCACAAGCCCAGTAGTCAACACTTCGGTGTTGACATGAATATTAATTAATGTGGTCATTTTTATAAATTTCCCGTTTACAAAAGTTTGAATTTTTCGAAAAACTAAGGGTTTTCTTATTCAAGGCATAGATTACCTTAGCCGTATCTGGCACAACTTGGATCCTCAATGCTCTTCAACTTTGTACTTGTTTGGCTTTATAAATATTTTGATATGAGCGTCACTGAGGAGTCTTATGTAGACGAAACGCGCGTCTGGCGTACTAAATTATAATCTTGGTACCTTTGATAACTATAAGTCTTAGATGCATGATTTTTTAATTAGTTGTTAGTGCCTTTGAACTAGCAGTCAGTAACTGCGAGTACTCTCAGATTTGTACTTAGTGTCTTTTTGTTGTAGGGATATACAAGTACCCGGCCACGTCAACTCTGTGTTTTTGTTAAATGTTTTTCTATTTGAATCCATATTATGAGTTTAGCCTTTTTCAAATGATTTTTACAGTTCGTTTTTCGTTCTTATGTTGTACTGTTACACCACTGTCCCAGGTTAGGAGAGGGTTGGAACCCCGCTAACATGTTTAACCCCTCCACATTCTGTATGTACGTGCCTGTCCCAAGTCAGGAGCCTGTAATTCAGTGGTGGTCGTTTGCTGATGTGTTACATAATTGCTTTTCGTGCTTTTTTTGTACATAAATTAGGCCGTTAATTTTCTCGTTAAATATTTTACATTTGTCATTTCGGGGCCTTTTATAGCTGACTATGCAGTACGGGCTTTGCTCTTTGTTAAAGGCCGTACGGAGACCTATAGTTGTTAATGTCTGTGTCATTTGGTCTCTTGTGGAGAGTTGTCTCATTGGCAATCATACCACTTCTTCTTTTTTATTTATATAATCCAATATATAATGATATATTTGAAACTGAATCTCTGGTGTGTCAAATAGCACAGTAAAATAAAAGATTTTTTTTCACCTTAAAACCGTTCATCTTGATTTTAAAAATATTGAAATTAGTTGATTTTTATTTCAAATTGATCGTGAAAGACAGGGTAACGCATTATTTTGATCGTAAAAGACAAGGCGTGACCAGACGAACACAGGACGTTTGCCCTTTTGCCTGTACCACTAAAGGACATTTGCGCTTTAAACTTTGATACACCTACACAAAAAAGTTATCACATTTGCGCTTACATGTATAACCTATTATAGTTTCCCTGTAAGTCATAGAAAGATTTTCACATATTCTTTGAAAGTCATGATATTGTTCTATTTATTATATGTCATTATGCTATATTTCTATTATAAATTTGAAAATACGTTGAGCCACAAACGTCAAAATTATTCAATCGCATAGTGGAATGAACTATTTGTGGATTCTTATAAATTCTATATAACTTTTAATCTACTTTAAATATCGGTCTATTTCTGAAATTAATTCTTACATACTTAATTTTTTAACCATGTATGCTAACATTGCCCATGTGAAATTTTAAAATTGTTTGTATATATATTGAACGACAAATATATGTGACGTATACAATTTTCTGACGTCAGACACGCGAATCAATGAATGTGTTTGTAGATAGATGTGTTTGTGTTCTGTTAAATTGTTCCTTTTGAAATTGTTACACGATGGTGACTGCTGTACCCATTTTGACTATTTTATTTATTATGTCTGATTAGTTCACGCATCATTGTAAATATAACGGAATTTGATGAGACTGTCATCAAAATGAGAGGTTTAGCGCTTTAAAACCAGGTTAAATCGACTATTTTCTACATTTAAAAATGCCTGTACCAAGTCAGGTTTATGACGGTTCTTGTCCATTCGTTTTCGATGTGTTTTGTCATTTGATTTTGCCATGTGATTATGGACTTTCCGATTAGATTTTCATCTGAGTTCAGTATATTTGTGACTTTACTTTTTTCTTCCGAACAAACGACAAAATAAAAAAAAAATAATCACGTAAACCGGACATATTTTAAAAAGTATATAGTATACATTTCTGGCTAAACAATAGAGAAAATGAAAATTTTATGGGTGCAACATTTAAATTTTGACCGAAATTCATCAATTAGCTTTCTAATTGATGGATTTAAAATTTGAAACTATATTCCTATTGTGTCCGTTCTGTTACACCAATAGTCCGAAGAAATGTACCATCATAGTAAATCTACAATAGCTTGTTTCAATTTGTGAAAACCGAAATTTTATTTTTAAACCGCCTGATGTACTGATTTTACTTTCGAAAAAAGTCATGGTTGTTATAAGGAATTTACTCCCACCTTCTTGGAGTGTTGTCGTTTTCAACGGACACAAGCATGATGGGGAAAGGTTGATGCTTTAAGCTGTATATGAATATATGAATATCTTATAATTTTAATGTTATGTTGATTTAGCTCAAATGCCCTACTGAAATAATTTTTTTTTCAAAAAGCGCAAACGTACCGTGCTGGACAAGACTTAATAATCAGAAACAATATTTAATTTGCAAATTGATTGACTTGCAACTAGTTAAAGCGTGTAATTATTTTTAAAAAGGACGAACATTAATGCTTTCATTTTATTTCATTTCAACACGTTTCCTTAAAAGTTATTAAAATAACTAAACACTTGTTTAGAAAAGTAGATTTACAGGATGACAGGACCATAAGGAGCGTAAATTATCATAAAGTATATATGTATCTATAATGCTTTATACATCCGCCCCTGGAAATGTATACATGTGTACGCATTTGTGTGTGTGTGTGTAAGGACGGTTATGAAGTATTGTTCGTGCGTACATAGTATGGCAATATTGACAACGTTATTGTTTTTTTTCTTGGATGCACTGACAACAAGGTATCAAGATAACGTTATATTTACTTGATTGTTTGATCAGTCTGTTCACCATAGCTATACGTCATTGTACCCAACTTAGTGGGGAAATAACCAATCAACGTACCTCGATAGTGCATGATGTCCAGCTTGAACTGTAATTTAGACGGACAAATATACTGATATTGCTATAGGGCACCTAGACGATGTGATATTAAGGGATAATCAGATCCAATGGCATTGAATGATTATAGCCCTATTCACCAACAAAAGAAAATCGGAACGAGTCAAGCAAATTCAGTATTTGCTATACCAGTTAGAAATATAAATTATCCTATACTAGTAATTAAATAAATGATTTTAACGTTTTAGTAGCATCAGATCTTTCAAGATCCTTTTCACGATCTTAAAACAGCGGAACGCGTCTTTCGCGATCCTAAAAATCTAAAAAAAATTGTAAATATTTCATTTTTTGTAAAATTTTTGATTATGCTAAACTTTGAGTAACTTTAAGAACCATTTGAATCATTACACTGGAATGATATTTTACAAAGAAAAGTTGTTTAGTCATTCGAATTATAAAAATAATATCTTGTTTGTGTACATATTAAATGTCATTGAAATGTCGAGGAGCAATCTGCCTATTGTAGTTTTGTAAACACGGCGTACTTTTTAATCTTGATTCTTCTCACATACTGATCATAATGTTGAGCCATTTTGACAGACAGTTTTATTATTTTAAAACTTGTCCGTTTAATTCATTAAATTAATTAGATTTGTATAGGTTGACATTGCATATGTCTTCTCATTTAGATTTCCTTCACGATCCCATGACGGGCTTTTAAGATCCAATGATAATACTTGACCACTGTATGCCGATTTACATAAATCAGTTAACCTACTTATCAAATAATCGAAATATGGTATTTAGTACACCTTGACCTGAAATCAAATATCACATTCGGTCACTTTTTTTTTTTTTTAAATTGGAAAAAAATGAGACCGGACAGTTTTGCAAAAAATAAAGATTTAAAATAATTCTAAATTTTATAGGATTATTTGTAAATAACGTTTCCTGAAATCGTTATTATTTATCTCGCATTTTGTCCATTGAAATTGTCCAAATGATGCGGAATATACCAAGACGACATCTAAAACTGTACGTCGAAGAAAAAGTGACAACCCCATGACAAAAAACGAATGACGACGTATGACATAACAATCCCGTCTTCTTTTTTCAAATATAACACTACCAAATGAGACCGATCACTGTCTGTGTATTTGAATGAGCAACACAATGGTGGCCAAATTTGGCTCAGTATTTGCTTATCCTTCCATACCCAATGAACCCCGGGTTTCGGTGGGGTTCCAGCTCCTTAGCCGTCAGTTTTCTTTGTTCTTTTTTGCAGATTGTTGTTTGGATTTTTTCTTTTTGTCGTTTTCGTTTTTTGCAAGGTCGTTGTCCATTATTCGTCTTTCGAGTTACAATGCCCCTTTCCGCCTCTCCATAGACGACGAAAAGACGAAGAAGTTCACAAACCATTCCAAAGAAAACTAAAGACTGAGCAACACTTATCCCACCAAAAAGTAGGATGATCTCAAGTTCTTACTTTACTAGAGACACCCGTCTTTAAATAATATCACAATTGAAATGATAAATTCACAAAATGATTTCTGGGCATACAAAACGAAATATATAGTTGTGCATCATAACTGTATGGCGAGTTCTCCTTAGACAGTTAATATTCTTTATTTTAGGATTTTCCCTTTACTTTAATGATATAGGAATTAAGTCTTTTACACACTGGTGTTTGTCTTTAACACACTGGTGTTTTTCTTTAACACACTGGTGTTTGTCTTTAACACACTGGTGATTGTCTTTAACACACTGGTGTTTGTCTTTAACACACTGGTGATTGTCTTTAACACACTGGTGTTTGTCTTTAACACACTGGTGTTTGTCTTTAACACACTGTTGTTTGTCTTTAACACACTGGTGATTGTTTTTAACACACTGGTGTTTGTCTTTAACACACTGGTGTTTGTCTTTAACACACTGGTGTTTGTCTTTAACACACTGGTGTTTGTCTTTTACACACTGGTGTTTGTCTTTAATACACTGGTGTTTTTCTTTAACACACTGGTGTTTGTCTTTTCGTTGCATTTGTTTCAATGTCATAGCATTGTCAGATTTTCTTAGACTTGTGACTTCTGATTGTCCCATCGGTAACCTCTGGCTATTGTGCTTACCACGACTTGGGCTAGTTTCTGTTCTAAAAAACACAATTGCTTCTTACTTTTTCACATGTGTTAGTACTGCCCTTTGTATCTGTACATTACGTTTTTAAGGGGGACATGTTATTTGTTATCAATCGAAAAACAAACAGTTATCAGTGGTGAGTTACGCAGCCCTTAATAAGTGGATTTTCCAAATTTTATTTTCCACCTGTACTTAAAAAAAGAAAGTTAAATATTAAAATCGAATACTGGAGTTTTAAAATTAATAGTTGAAAATGTTATAAATCGAATGTTGATTAGAAATGATCCATGGGAGGAAATAAAGTTAACAAATAGTTTTTAATGTTAAATGATGAAATCAAATTCACTGTGTCTAAACCACACCGGCAAAATTTGTTCGGACTCGATGGTATCTAACATCCGGCACAATGACGGAACATTAATAGACAGAAGATAGCTAGTTTTCTCCTTATTTTCTTATTTTTTTTATGATATCGAAGAATCTATATACATATACAACTATTTTCTATTGTGATATGCAATATTTTCTACAACCGTTCTATATTAACGGAGAAATAAGTAAAAATGCATGTCAAAATGACGAATTGAGTGAACCTTGCCTCGAAATTGTTTAATTTCTCGTTAAATTGTTCACATTGTCCGGAAAGAAAGTCACGAGAAGATAGATACTGACACGGAGATTGCAAAACTTGTTTTTATGAACATCTCAATACTTGTATTTCTGAGTATGGAACGAAAGAAATGGGTCATGTCAAAATGGAACTGGCCGGTTTCGTCAATGTTCACCACCCGGTTTGGTCAAAGATTTTACAATGCATAACCCGATTTGGTCAAATAAAAAAAAAATCATAATCGCATTGCATTATAATAGATAATTTAACTTCAGTGTTAAAAAGGAGTTTTGTGACCGGGTCGTTGGAAAACAAGTTCTTTCACAGGACAACGGCTTATTATTTATATGATTAGTCTCAGATTCAAATAAATAATAAGCAAACACTAGAATTCCTACTCTTATAGAACACAAATGATTTTAATTTTATTTTGCATACAAAAATTTTTAACAGCAGAATAGATAGAAATGAAGGTTATAACGCAAATTGAGGTTAAAGCTCTCAAATAATTTTATATGCGTTTTCTATATGAATTATGGAAAATATGTTTAAACTAGAAATTAGAGTTAAACTTTACGGTCTTAAAAAATCGAAACACACAATTGATAAGTGATTTTCTCGTACAATAGGATGGACACCTTTATAAGTAATCTAATCATTCTATGTATGTAATCTTTTCTATGATCGTTAAAAATAAATCTTCTTAAGGATAAACGTTGATGATAAGACAAAAGTATATATGCATACATAATCGACACCGAAAATGAATGTTTATAGGAAGAAAAGGATTACAACTACCATGCATCAAAGGTGGGGTCGGGGAAGGGGGGGGGGGTGCAATCGATACGTCTTCTAGATTCGCTACTTATCTTAAAAAGTGTATACCGAATCAAAATATTGTAAGAAATAAGAAAACAGGGACACCCGCGAAATCGGATTATGTGAGTTTGATTATGTTTATTATAAACATTCTCATTGATATTTTTAAACAAGCGACACTAAGTGATTCGAATTCATAGCGTTTTGAACTGTTTGTATAAAGCTGCATATGTCAAAAGTTAGAAGGTTTGACTGTAACATATACAAGTATGGAACACAGATCTAACGATTGTTTTCCCCTATTTGCCATATGTCCATTGCCCTTGCCCTTGACCTCATTTCTATTTTTTTTTCCTTCGGCCACAGACCTTCATCATAAATTGAATTGCGACCATTTAAGCATTTGTGACATGTCGTACACCTAAATATAAATAATATGTCTTATTTTTTTTTAATTGAAAAAAAAACGCCAATGAAGTTGTTTGCTATGTCCGATCCGGTTCGTGAAATTTGAAATTTTCAGTTGTTACACATTTTTTTTTTTAAATTCAAGAACGGTGTAATTTTGTTTGGAATTCTTGACTGTTTTTAGCTCACTTGACCCAACAGGAAAAGTTTTTTTTTCATCACTCATACAAATAAATCGATTTGGCCGATATCCTAATAAAACTTATTGACCTTTAATGAAGAGTTTTTTTTTCATTTCATTGCGTTTTTACACGCCCGTCACAATTTTGACAGGACGTATTATTGTATACATCCGTCCGTCCGTCCGTCTGTCCTTCCTTCCATCCGTCCGTTCCTCCATCTATCTGTCATTCTGTCCGTCCGTCTATCTATCCGTCTATCCTTCTGTCCAGCGTAAACATGTCGCACCGTAACTTGAGAACAGCTTATATAGTTTCATGAAACTTAACAAAGTTATTTCTTGAAATGGTCAAACGATCTGTAAACCATTTAGTGAAAATCAAATTAAATCTTTTTGAGTTACAAAACTTTGTAAGTAAAACAGGAGTGTGTTTTTTTTAACATGTCGCGCCATATCTCAAAACGATTTATCATTATTGCATCAAACTTTACACACTTCTTAATAATATAAATCTTAACTTCTGCATACTTTTTGGTGGTGTTTTATTTTTTTTTTTTTTATTAGGCGTTATTTAGTTTTTTTTAGTTAAAAAAAGGGGGAGTCACTTATTGCGATGCATCTCAAAACCTATATAAAAAATATCATAATGTTAATGTTAAAAAAATAATTAGATATCAGTGTTTGCTTAAAATTAGTTTGAAGATCAGTGAAATAACGGATACGCCTTTCATTAGGAAAATGTGTAGTACTATAATTACCTATGTCAATAAATGTAAACACGCCAAGTTTACTTTATATAAATATATATTTAAATTCTTTCGAAAGACAATGTTCAGATCCGTGTTAACGTTGCTTTTCATAAATTGTTTGTTTTAAAATAATATAAAAAAACCGGGTGATATACATAAACGAAACCGGGTGATTGTGTAGAAACAACAATGACGAAACCGGTGTATTTTAATTTGACATGACCCATTTCTTTCGTTCCATACACAGAAATACAAGTATTGAGATGCTCATAATGACTAGTTTTGCAATCTCCGTGTCAATATCTATCTTCCCGTACCTTTCTTTCCGTACAATGTGAACAATTTAACGAGAAATTAAACAATTTCGAGGCAAGGTTCACTCAATTCGTCATTTTGACATGCATTTTTACTTATTTCTCCGTTAATATAGAACGGTTGTAGAAAATGTTGCATATCACAATAGAAAATAGTTGTATATGTATATAGATTCTTCTATATCATAAAAAAAATAAGAAAATAAGGAGAAATCTAGCTTTCTTCTGTCTATTAATGTTCCGTCATTGTGCCGGATGTTAGATACCATCGAGTCCGAACAAATTTTGCCGGTGTGGTTTAGACACAGTGAAATTGTAAATGTTAAAAAAACGAAGGTTGAAAGTTGATATCAAATGTTGATTTAAATTGATTTCTGAATATTGAATATGAATGTTGAACATGTTGAATGTTTAATGTTATACATTGAATTATGTAATTTAAATGTTATACATTGAATGATGTACATGTAATTTGAACGTCGAAATCGAATGTTGAATTATGCACAATGAAGAAAAAAAATAAAGAACAACATGTGTTGCATGTTAACTTGCATCTTCAACGTTTGTAAAATGTTTTGCATTTTCAAATTTAAGGCGTCAAACATCACTGGAGAGACATTAATTGTCAAAATGCGCATCTTCTTCATTCCGTTTATTTTATTACATTTGTTTTGAAGTTTAATAGAACAATATCTGTGCCTTATGACCGCCATTTCTGCTCAAAATGGTCAATCAATGTACTAAAGAGAAAACTAAAATCCGAAACATCTCCAAGTGATCTGGTCTACATTTGTTTTCTCATGTGCTCAGGAAGGGTAAGCAGATATATGGTCCACATGTGGCACCCTTTGTGTTGCTGTGTTGCTCAGGTTAGTACAAACCTGGTAATAAGTCCATTTCTGTAGATGTATATCGGGTGTAAATGCAGTGCAATTAAGTGTGTGTCAGGTTATAGCTTAATTGAATTAAGAAGAGTATAGGTTTACTCTTTATTGCTTACAAGTCAAATCCCCATACATTACCTTAGAAATTGTACATGTACGAGATTACTTAATTAGTTTTAAAGTAATAAAACGATTATCTTACGTTGTCAAATATTTCTAAAACCCAATAAAGTTGTTATACTGAACAATTAGTAACTGTGCAAACTTTTAAGTAAAACTTTATTTTTAGTTCAAGAACTACACTTCTGGGAGCTCAACGTGTTTCTGTCCACTTGTTTACTATTGATCTTGTCCAAATCTTCCCGTTTCAGTGACTTATGATCAATCTTTTACATAATAGTATAGTGTCATATTTAACATGCTTTACAGGAAATGGTATGTCGAGTACGGGAGGAATATCATTGACTGGTATGATGTTTAGTACTCGTGACAGGGACAACGATTTAATTGAAAGGAATTGTGCGATCTTTAACAGAGGAGCCTGGTGGTATCATTCGTGTTCTAAAGCCAATATTAATGGTCTATACTCAGAAAGGATTCTTACCAGGCAGTTCTTTGGAAGTTGTGGAGAGGAAAGACCGGACTCACAAAGACAATGATGATGATCAAACCAAAACCTTGACATAAACAGTTATTAACGATCAACATCACGGATAGATTGATCGATACAATATATAGTTGTCTCAACTCTCTGTGGTCTTAGATCTATATATACCAGTATCGTTGTCTGATCTGTAATTTTATCGATTTTATCTAAATTCTAATACCAGATTTTGACATTTTGACTGAGTGTGGATTTACATGAAAGGTGACTCATGTATAGCGAGAGAAACTTATCCTGACGACGCACCCGGTATGGCTCTTTTTACAGTTCCTGAGATTCTCTCAGTGATTGTTTTGTTACCTTGATTCGTGTCTCTGTTTTACGTGACCTGAAAATTTGTAAACTAATGCTAACTGACTGACAACCAATCAAACAGTTTACATGAAAAGATTATATTTTACTAATGTTAGTTTTCGTTTGAAAACATGACTCAAACTGTTTATGACGTATTAACACTAAATCACTTGCATGTGTACTGGGTGATATTTTTTTCTGGGGAAAACATAATCGTCGTATTACTTGTAATTGGCTTATCTGACTTTTGATAACTTCAAGTTCTATTTGATAGGTACTTTATGTCGTTTTTTCTTTTTGTGAGCGGAATTCTGGGTTTTGCGCTGACCTCGTGAGTCAACCTCTTTCTTATTTATATGTGCATTTTATAATTATGATTCTCTCTGTTTCAAAACTGTAGACTCGAGTTAGAATAAAGTTGTTTATCGCTTCCAAGCATACGTACGCCATACATATTCTTAAATAGCCTATTAATCGATTGTTATTGGTTTTTTTTGCTATCTGCCATCTCATTTTTTTCGTTTATTATTTTAGAATAGAACTTGTCAGTGGTTTTCTCGTTGCTTGTATTTATTTTTTGTTAGCTTATTTTACGGTATAAGTTTTTGTTAACGTCGACGTACGGTAATCTATTGCTACACACATCCATGGCCTAACGTCGACGTACGGTAATCTATTGCTACACACATCCATGGCCTAACGTCGACGTACTGTAATCTATTGCTACACACATCCATGGCCTTTTGTTTCTGGTGAATGGTTGTCACATTTGTAATCATACCACTTCTATTTGTTGATTAAGTTATAAATGTAGTAGTACGTCAAATTAATATACGAGTCACATCGTATGGCAGGAAAATAGTATATCAGAATATTTACGCTTTTAATGTCATACGATACAGTTTTAATCCAACGGGATTTTTTGACGTAAAATTGTATACAAGCTTTTTTTCTCGTAGACAGTCCATATATGTAATAAAACAATGTATCTTGATGTGCTTCTTTTTTTTTTATATAAATAGGGTAGATTAATTGGACATTTACACCCCCCCCCCCAAAAAAAACCCCAAAACAAAACAAAAAACAAATAACAAAAGAGACCAAACCCAGAAATACCCAAACTTTTGTTATCATTATTTGCCTTGAAATGGATGTTATTTTTGGTAAAATTTATTTATTATATTGATTATTGTGAATTATGACGTTTCGTTAATTTGAAATTCCATTTATAGATGTCTATACATTTTTATATATAACTTACTAAAATATACCTTAATATGTGCCATATGATCAACTGATGATAGATGGCAAGTATTTAACTTTAACAGAATTTCCTATCATATAAAAAAGGAGATGAGTATGATTGGCAAGGAGATAACCATCGAATAGTGACAACATAACCTTCATTTCAACAATTCTCAGTCATCGTACGGCCTTCAACAATGAGCAAAACTCATTCAGCGAAGACAGGTTTAAATTGCCCAGACATGAAAAAAATGCGAAACAATTGAAACAATAAAAGTAAAACAGATTGGATTAAAAACCAATTGTTCAGAGAACAATTGAAGGTCTTTCCACCCAAAACAATATTTATTTTAATGAAAATATTAAAATCTGCTTTAAAATGTTATTTCATATGTGTTGAATGATAGCTTATTGTATGCTGATTCCAAAAATATAAAGTTTCTGTAAATTTACACTTCTTCTAAAAAAAAGGATAAATTTGTTACTTCCGGTTTGAAAAATGTGACTTTTGGTATTTTATGATAGTTTACTTGACACTGATTCCGGTTTACACCAGATCATTTCCGGTTGTCTTTTTCATGGGTTTATGGCTTGAAAACCTAAAACGTTAAAGTCCCATGGCTTTATAATAAATTCGTTTTAAGTTAAGGCAGATGTCAAAATCTAGAACGCTAGCTTTACCTACGACCTTGACCTCAATTTCAGGGTAAAAAACCAAGGACGTCAAATCAAAAGACCTTTGGTCTTTATTATATAATGTTAATGAGTTATATCACCATACGCGAAAGTTTAGAAATAAGAAGGGAAAACTCCCATTTTAAGTAAAAAGTAGAAAAAATACAGAATTATGAGGAAAATTCAAAACGGAAAGTCCCTAAATCAATAGCAAAACCAAATGATAAAACACATTTAACGAATGGACAACAACTGTAATATTCCTTACTTGGTACAAGCATTTTTAAATGTAGAAAATGTAAACGTACCCTTTCAACCAAAATGTATACGTTACTTAATGTCGCAACTCACAATCAAGTGAAAATATGTTGTCGATATCTTATACGGGTTTTGCACAGAAGTCTTAAAATGGGACGAAAGATACCAAAGGGACAGTCAAACTCATAGATTGAAAATAAACTGACAACGCCATGACTAAAAATAAAAAGATAAACAGACAAACAGTAGTACAGAAGACAAAACATAGAAAACCAAAGATTTAGCAACACGAACCCCATTAAAAACCTGGTGTGATCTCATGTGCTCCGGAAGTGAAAGCAGATCCTGCTACAAGTGTGGCACCCGTCGTGTTGCTTGTGTTATTACAAATCCGGTAAAAAGTCTAATTCGGTAGGTCACAATCTTGACAAGGGAAGGGTATTGTAGATACGACATAAGAAACATCTTCGATATCATCTGTGAAACGGATATTCCATAACGGTCAACCAACTCGTGACGTCGTCCGTAAAATTTTAGAAAGAATGATTTCAACTTTCCCATTTGGAAGTCTTGGTTAAATAGCTTCATTGCGAGCAGCAATCCTCTATCAAGGAAATCATGATAGGAAATACAAGCCCGGGAATATTGTATCAATTGGGAGATATATACTCCGTATTCAGGCGCTGCTGGAATGTTGCTACATAGAAATGGAAAGTTCACAAAAGGGAAGCTGAAAATCATCTCTTTTGTCGTAAAGTTTTGTTTTCAACCGACCCTCATTGTCAATTTCTAGATGTAAGTCAAGATATGAGGGAGACTTAACTGTATATGTAGTATCCTTTATCTCTAGTTCGATGGGAAAGATTCTTTCAACATAGTCCCAAAATTTTATATTATTTAGTGAGAGAACATCATCTATATAGAGCAACGTAAAGTTAAAAAATGTTGTTATCTTCTTATCTTTCTTCCTTAGAAGTTCCCGTATGAAGTCAAGCCTCGTGATAATAAAGAAGCAAGTCAGCAAGAAGAAGGATACAATTGGTTCCCATTGGAACTCCAACAGTCTGTTGCAAAACACGTCCTCCAAACGCACCTTGATAATGTTTCAGAAAACTGATCATTCTAAACCTGAAGATATAACTAGCAATTTTGTAAAATCAATTAAATTTGTATCGGTTTCTTTAGCGAAGGAGTAGTGGACACAAGAATCAATCTTACAAAGAAATATGTTCGGTTAAGCGGTGTCAGTTTCAAAATCGTACAAACTGTGCGATATCATATACCAAATATCTAAGCGACATCTTGTGAAACAACAATACTGCGCATGACTTTTAAAATTAGGCGGAAGAAAAAAATAATAATATTCAGAACAAAAGCAAAAGGTCTTTCCACGAAAAAGTGGGAAAACATAATGGACAGCAACCAACGAAAACCACTGAATTAAATACCTACAGGCAGATACATAGTGTGATCGCTCATCAATTAAACCGTCATAAATACATTTTATACGCAACATTTTCACCATACGAATAATTCCGTGTTTATCATATTATGATGGTAATTTAAACGAGCTTGTCAATACAAGGAATATCAGTGCTGCGATGAGTGATCTGCCACTTTGACTTTGGTATTTGACGGTTGCGAACATGACTGTAATAAGCTTCACTTATCGAAGTAAGTAACACAGCAGTTTCGAACACATTGTATGAGTACTAGTATTTCTATTCTCATAAGTTACTATGGAAATGTTCCGAATGAATATTTGAAATATCCAAGCGACAACAACTGTCATTACATCGTTCAAACTAATAAACATCAACAATAATATTAGAGGCAGAAATCAACCAATACAACGACGTTAAATACAATATCGTAGAATCATTTTTTATAAGATGAATTCAGATGTTTTTTATAAATGTAGAGACATATACACGTCGACGAAAAACACATCAATAGGTTATATTTTTATATTAAAAAGAGATGACGTTCTGTAAAGACGTAGGATAACCGGATTGTCAGTTGGTCAACATTTATAGAAACACAAGTAAAAAATATTTTTTACTAAAACTAAATTTGACAAAGTCAAACAAAACTGAGCATAATTACAAAATGGAAATGAATACAAATAAACATAATAAATAAAACTAAAAAGCATGTTAGTATAAATTGAAACAAAACAACACAATGTTTCAACACAGCTACTACTATACACTATGTTTGCGGTCAAGATCTAGGACGTTGCTTTGAACATCAAACATGTCAAACACTTTCAGATTGAACTTATCTCAACTTTCACTTTATTAAACTTTTCACTATTTGATTTTGAACTGTATAACACTTGTAACATCAATAATATGTACATTTTCTTCATTAAATAATGTACTAATTGCACAGCTTTATACTGATATGCCACTTCCGGTAAATCAAATACCAACTTCCGGTATACGTAAAGTACACAATTTCTGCCACATAACATTTATACTGGCCGTTATATGATACTTTAATCTAAACCTCACAACTGGTATTTGGGAAGATCTGTGTAAATGAATAGGACATACGCTGTCGCTCCAAAACTGAGCATAAAACTGCATGGAAAACCCCCGAACAAGTTCGATATATTGTCCTGTGAAACTCCATGTCCTGATTTGACCATTTTGAGGTATTACCAAATATAAGTGAACTGCAGCAGACTAACTTGACGTCTGTTCACTTCAAAATCTAGGTGTGATCTGCCTAACCACTTTACCTGTATAAAAAAAAATCATGTGCTACCTGTCATTTGATTTACCTGCCTCATAAATTAATGCGTGGGGTGTCACTCAGGGTGCAATTTATACATACCTTTATTAGCCATGACTATAAGATAGCCAGCTGCATTGCATAAATAACAATTGATGAATAATAAGCAAATAATTCATAAAAAATAAAAATCACATAATGAAGTTCGTCACACATTCTGGAAAATACATCACATTGCAGTCAGTTCGATAGATATATAGTCAACATCCACTACCTCAGTAGAAAGATCAAAATCATGACGATATAAGAAAAACTAACACTTATAAGAATCCTGATTTAAAATTTGATTTGATTTGATTTTTGGTGTGTTAACGCCACTTTTAAGCACTGCATTTGGGCTATTTCAGTTTTTAATGGTGGAGGAAGCTGCAGAGCCCGGAGAAAACCACCGACCTTTGATAGGAAAACTGGCAATCCAAATTAATTAAGATTCCAAGCAGTCAAGTGCACCTGCACAAGCGGGGTTCAAACTCACGACATCGGTATTGACTGGCTTGTGATTACAGTAAAAACTACTAGTACTTAGACCACTCAGCCACCGATTTAGGACGACATAGAATAGTATAACGGAATGCAATTAGTTTGTTTTATTTCTCACTCCTCAAATACTCTTTCACCTCGGAAAATAGAATTACAAAATTATTACTGCAGCAAAACAGTAGGTTAAAATATTTTATACCGACTGCCATGTTTTGTGTATCAATATATTTCATCCATTAAAATCATTGAACAGTGACGAAAACAAACGCTCAACGTAAATTGAAAAAAATCATTACAGAAATAAAGATATATTACAGGTAGTACAGATACTTTGTATATCAGGGATATAATAGGTAGTATATTTTTCAGTTCTAAATGAAGTTGTCATTTCACGAATTTGCTGTTTTTGAAAAATAGTCCTTTTTTTAAATAGTCACATTTTTGGAAGCGAGGCAATGTGTTATTATCTCTCTTTTAATGCATATGTTTTTTTAGATGCATTTTGGTGTTATTACGTTGCAATTTCAGTCATTTTTATCTTAATATTTGTTTTAAATAAGATATGTAAGAGAGAAACAATACTGATTTTACAACAGCTATTTTTAAAAGTATTACCGTAAAAAGTAAGTCTATCAAGACTGAAAGAAAGATATGGAAAAGAATTTACATATTCAGGTTTTTTTTAAAGATTGCCACTAAAAAATACGCAAAATCATCCTTAATTATTTAAATATTTTATCTCCAAAACATATTTTAGTTATCCTATGAAATTATTAAACTGAACTCACGGCGTATAAAAATGACCAAGCATGATAAAAAAGTTACAAACAAAATCTTCCATCCAACAAGTTAAAAATCATCTGAAAGTAAACAAAATCAATACAGGGATACGTTTTTACTTACATGAAAAATATATAATTTGTTAGATAAATATCTACCAAATTCTTATCTGACTTGTTAAAAAAAGAACCGGTTTTTATGATTTCAATTAATATTGTGCACAGGATTTAGGACAATTATAAAGCTAAACATCACATAAAGAGACTATAGTATGGTTATCCAATTAAAAAATTGAATTCCTTATCATAAAGCTCGTAACAATAAACTGTTTAAATTGAGACCTTACCTTTGGAAAAATTTGCAACTTTCTCGGGCTAGTCTGATGTTGAAATAACTGTACATTTCAAGAAAATTTCGTTTAATTAATACCTAAATGTTATATAATTTAAATAAAAAAAACGTACGTTTTTTAATAAGCTTTATATTTTTAAATATGTAGGCTTCGAGCATCTGTGAAGAGAAAATCTGTGAGGAGAAATTGCTTGTTGACCTGCGCATCTGGACTTTTTTATAATAAGCTTTATATTATTAAATATGTAGGCTTCGAGCATCTGTGAAGAGAAATTGCTTGTTGACCTGCGCATCTGGACTTTTTTATAATAAGCTTTATATTTTTAAATATGTAGGCTTCGAGCATCTGTGAAGAGAAATTGCTTGTTGACCTGCGCATCTGGACTTTTTTATAATTGTCAATAAAAAACAGCCATACATTTGTACCTGTCCTTTTTAAATTTCATTTCAGTTTCACATGGGAAAACCTAAGATACTATTTTTTCGTTCATGGTTCGTACCACGAACGAAAAATAGTCTCTTTAGTCGTAACCGTAAGAATGATACAAAGGTTTATTTTGGAAGTTTAACAAAAAACGGAAAATTGGATTATATTTTTTGAGTTGAAGTTGTTTATAAAGCCCGTAAAATTTGATGGGATCATGGTGAACTAATTGATATAAATGATCCTTTTGTTAAACGTATTCTTTGAAGTCATCAATCATACACAGTACATGTAGTAACATCTTTAAATGTTCTTTTTATTGTTTATAACATTGATTTTGTTTTTGAAGGATTTAATCATAACTAAATATATACCACTATTATCATATATATACAGTAATAAAAACTCTTTGTCCTTCTACCTATCGATACCGGTACATGTATCACTAAAATAAATCATATCAACGGGAAATGGAAAAGAAAACTTTTTTAACATCTCGAATTCGATTGTGAATGAATGGTTGTGCTCTTTTTTGTGAATTGCTTTCTTATGTTATTACATCACTCTCGGTGCTTTGAACAATCAAAATGCAATAGTTATTATCTTTTTTTGTATTGTATGTCTATTCATAAATGAAGTATCAACTATGAAATACTTCGCTTGATCTAATTGTATGGTTTAAAGACACAAGTTTTTCTAATATGATGATGTAACGTATTGAATTTTTTACTAATAAATTATATAATATAATTATTTTTAGGTATTCAACCATACATGAAAATGATAAAGCTATTTTAGACCACAAATAAACAACTAAATATTTAATACTACATTTGAATGGATTCTTTCGCAACAAATCAATATAACAAGAAAACAATCACTATTTATAAAATGCACGAAAAATTAATAACAAACGAATGTTCCCTTCAAAATTAAAGCAAAGAATATCAACTTTCAAGCATTTGAACAAATTGAATAACTGATTGTGGCATTTTGACTGGGAGTGTAATATTTTAAGACAACATCCTGAATGCAAATAATCTAAGTAATTTACAAAACCAAAAAGAATCGGAATTTTGCAGTTGTTGAAAAACACAATAGGTATTTTTTTTATTGGAAAACAATAAGACATATTTCAGAGAGATATTTGTGTAAACTTACAGTCTAATCAAAAGGCAAGTGACCGTACAAATTTAATTTTCTAAATTACCTGGCGCACATGAGTTGTATATGAACGATTAAACAGGGAAAATCAAAGATCTACCATTAATATCAAGATCTCAAATTAATGGTAGGCAATGATTAAGAATTCAATAGTTAAACCCCCTGAGCCTCTGGTTCATCCACAGTTTTAGGTTGGTTTCAAGTTACTTAATCTTCAGTTTCATATGAAGTATTCAGTATAATTGTTTGTATCTGCTTTTTTTATCTTTTTTGTTTACCATACCCTTAATCTATTTTGGCTTAAGTTTTGAATGTCCCCATGGTATCTTTTTAACTGAGAGATGCTTACCAATTATCTTTCTTTATATGCATGAACTATGTGCTCACTTGATTCTTACCAATCAAAACATTTATAATAATAATACTCCTTACAAATGAATAATACGAATGAACTTTCATTGTGCATTTAGTGTTAATAGATATCGAATTTCTACAAGTTATCCATTTCGATACATTAGTAGACGGAATACTTTAATTATAAAACATCTGTTTTAAACTAAAAATGTAATAATATACTTCGCATGCTAACAAAGTATTCTTCCACAAGAAAATGCGTGACCCTTTTCATGCTTTTCGGAAACATAATCCTGATTCGAACCCAATCAGTATTTACTCTCGAAAATGCAGAGACCAAGCAAAACTCTCTTTCAAGTCTTCGGTTTTTCGAACCCATTAATTCCTGTGCTCGGTTTTGACCTTATTTGATCAGTTATAATAGGAAAATGCATACCAAACTCAGTGAAGGACGATCAATGATTTTTTTTCATTATATTATGTCGGGTATTACAGCTACCCAGCGACATAGGAAAAATGCAAAAGACGTATGGAGGTCGACAAACACTCTTCTTTAATATATTATAGTATATACAATATCTTAGGTTCCTAGTAAAAAAACGTATTCTTTTTTTAAATGTTTGTTTATTGGTATAAATAAATTTCTTTATTTGCAAAGAGAGACAAAAGGCAATTAGAGGTTATCATATAACAATACGTTACATACAAAACATGACACAAAGGAAACAAGAATGTGTCCATAGTACACGAATGCCCCACTCGCACTATCATTTTCCATGTTTAGTGGACCATGAAATTGGGTTAAAAACTATAATTTTATAATTAGAAAGATCATATCATAGGGAACATGTATACTAAGTTTCAATTTGATTGCACTTCAACTTCAAGAAAAAAAACTACCTTGACCAAAAACTTTAACCTGAAACTTGCACTATCATTTTCTATGTTCAGTGGACCGTGAAATTGGGATAAAACTATAATTTGGCATTAAAATTAGATAATTCATATCATAGGGAACATGTGTACTAAGTTTCAAGTTGTTTTGACTTCAACTTCATCAAAAACTACCTTGACCAAAAACTTTAACCTGAAGCGGGACAGACAGACGAACGGACGAACGAACGAACGGACGCATGCACAGATCAGAAAACATAATGTCCCTCTACTATTGTAGGTGGGGCATTAAAAAGAAATGAAAAACGAGGAAATAATCAAATAATCGTTCTAGACACACTACTTGAAAAACAAAGCTCGGAGCACTACGAAATGCAACAAAATTACATGTCATCAAAAGGAGAATGACTCTAATGGAGTGTACGTCATCAGTTCAATAGCTGTCGATATTTTACTTTTGAAAAATAAACCAGCTTTAAAGTGTATTTAAAAGTTTATTTGGAACATGAATTATTTAGACATCGTCATTGGTTTCATTAGAAAAATCAATCACATATATTGTTCCAAAAATCAATGTTGTTTACCAACTTTTATATACATTAAAGAGTGAAATAACACATTCATCTATTAATTTCTTTCGGGACTAAAGTAAGGACACTCAATAGGAGGTTGATATCCGAAAGATCATTGTGGTCGGTTTTCCTTTTCAAACACTATCGCTTTTCATACAAATCTTCATAAAACAGTTTGTGCAGAAAGCTGAAATAGATATTTGATAATGCTACAAAGTTACACTTTTTGACCTAGATGTATTTGGCAAAACCTTTCAAAATTTAATTTCCTAGTGCTCATTCACTTCGATCATTATTGGCATTGCAGTGTTTATGTTTTTTTCTAATTTATAACCAATATAGATTGCAGCATGAGCACAATATTTTTGAAGTAAATCTTATTGTTTCACACTGTATTGGAAAATATGATCATATGTATGGACATATACCGGTATATTTAGGGCAAGCTAGATATGTCTGTCAAATAGGACCCCAATATAGTCTCATCCCATTTTCGTTATTTTCTATCCTTGCCTGTCTTTGAACTACATAAACAATATGAATTTGTTGTGGAACGTTTTTGTGCATCCCTTTCACATACATGCCCTCAAATAATTGATCATGCAAATTTACTGTTTTGTCTCACTCTGCATTAACAGATCTTTGATTTAATCACTTTGTCAGGATACATTTATAAAATGTATTTACAATGCATTAGTACACAAGTATTGGAAAGTATATTGAATACCAAGCGCCAAATAGACAAATCTCCATCAAGGTAAAAAATTATAAAAGTAAACCATTATAGGGCAAAGTACGATCTTCAACACGGAGCTTTGGTTCACACCGAACAGAAAGCTCTAAAGGGCCCAAATATTACTTGTGTAAAACCATTCAAACGGGAAACCAACGATCTAATTTATATGAAAAACGAGAAACGAAAAACACTAATGAACCACATCAACAAACGACTGAACTACTGAACATCAGATTCCTTACTTAGGACAAGTGCAAACAATTGCAGCGGGTTAAAACGTTTTAATAGTACCAAACCTTCACCCTTATCTGAAACAACAGTGTAACATTATAACATAGAAAGACACCTTATAAATTATCAATTGAAATGGGTTAACGCAATCAAAAGACAAATTTAAACTAGTGAACATACACTGGTTTCGAACATGATCTCTTAGCTTCTGTTTCAGTCCAACCTGACCAATTAGTCGTCAATCTTTTGCGTGTCAGACGAACATCATAACCTTATAGTTTACCCTTGAAATTATTGTCGCAATCATTTAAATGACCCACACCGTTTTACACTGTATATATCGCAAATGCTTTCATGGTCCTTCTTTATTTCCTTTCATTATGTGTTTTACTTCTTTTTTTTTTTTATTTTTACATCTTATATACGTAGCATGTCAAGATTTATGTCTATCCAATATCTTGAATATATATGTGCATTATGTGTATACTAGGAGACATATTGGCAAAAGCAATATGCTAGTTTCTTGGTGCTTGTTATTTATTTCAAGTGCATTTTATTTGTATGTGATGACTTCGTATTTTTAAAATATCACTTGGCAAGGCAGATTACTTTTTTTTACCGCTCGAATCAGTGGTAAACACGTGCAGCAGTTGTAAAATGACTTAAAT